>RJWT010010222.1:0-24401 GCA_004365215.1 Cuniculus paca | reverse complement strand
TAGAACTTTGATTTGTTACTCTTGTGCTCCCTACTCTAGGGCCTGGCAGGGCATGAAGATAAGCTATCTGAAAGCATTTTGGTCAATTCAATCATAAGTACATATTATTTTATAATGGGAAATAAGTACTGAAATTCTATTTAAGAGAGAGAATCTCCACACACAGAGAGAAGTTCACGCATTATATAGCACAATCTCAGTAACAGGAAGACTGCATATATGAGTGTATATACCACGTCGTTTAATTATGCGATAAGCTACATCTTTGGTTTGTATAAGTACACTCTAAGCTGTTAAAATGTTCACACAATGCCAGAAAAATTAAGAATCCATTTCTTAGAACAAATTCATGTTTTTAATTGAATGACCACACATAAATTCATATATATATTATATATATATATTATATATATATATATATATATATATATATATATATATTGACATTTGTTCCTTCCTTAAATCATTTATAAACCACAGACCATCATGCACTCCCTTTCTGGTAGGTGGCTACTTCTGGTAGGTGGCTACTTCTTATGTTTGCCTTTTTAGAGATAATGATAACTTTAGATAATGATAGAACTTCAAATCTTTTAAGGCTTCACTTTGAAAAAATTTTAATACTCTTTAAACTTCCTACTTTCTAATTGCATCTCTGAATGATTTATATTCACGGTTTTGTGCAAAATACAGAATACTTCATGAGCGTTCTGAGTGTTCATTTCCAAATCAAGGCCAACATCCTCAAGAGTACAGTGGCAGTGGTAGCAAGAGAGTCACTAGAGCAGACCTTGGTTCCTGCCCTGGCTCCGCCTTGTACCACTGTGTGGCTTCCAGGACGTGGCTTGTAGTTCTTTCAAGAGGTGAAATGGGGCAGTATTACTATTTATCTCTTAGGGATTACAATTGAACATGTAAATGTTTAGAACAAGTCTTGTAACATGGTATATGTCCAGGAAGTATTACTGTGATTATTTCATTTGAACTATAGACAGGTAGGCAAGAAGATATTGTTAGATTATCTATGACCAATATTTGCTTGAGTTCATTTTCTGGGATGACTAACAGGCACAGTTGGAAAGGCAATTGACCCTGGAAATCTTTATGTTAGTAAAGGATTATACACATAAACAAGGAAGAATTTGGTTCCAAACTGTACTCAGTGCTTTGAGAAAAATTAGCAGAGTACCCTGAGACAGTGAAACAAAAATATATTTTATATAGAAAAAGTTCAAAAGGTCTCTCAAATGGAAGAACATTTGGAAGCAAACCAAAAGTATAAAAAGAGGTTGAGGAGGTTTAAGCATAATAGGGTAGATTTCCAGACAGAATGGAGAACATTATAAATACCCTGGTCCATTAAAGAGCTTGGGTTACTTGAGGAAGTGTGGCTGCACTATGGTGAGCAAGAGAGACAAATAAAAGATAAGGATGGAGATGTAGGTGGAAACAGATTCAGCAGGAGGCCTTAGATATCCTGAAGAGGTCATTAGACTTTAAGAAACAGGACACTATATAAGGGCTTTATGTAGACCCATTAACCAATTAGTATTTTGTATAAAACCAGTCTGATGGCCGTGTTCCAGGTACAGATATACTGATTAGAAGTGTATTACTGTAACTGAGGCTGAAAGGTACGTTGGCTTAACTCAGGAGGTGGGGATGAAAATAGAGACCAGAGGATGGACTAATGGTCCACTGTGGAAGTGAAATCAATACAATTTGGATGGCTTGGACTATGGGGTGGCTAATATGTCAGGAAATATGCCTTGATACTCCTTGTAGTATTGAAATAATTTGCATGGTGTTGGAGATCGAACCTAATCATTGCATGGGATTCACTGGGAGACCCATTTGGATGAAACATGGAAAAGAAAGAGCCATCCCAAAGCAAAATAATCTAAGGAGATAATATATTATTTGAATATAGTAATGTTCAAAATGAGGATGGGTCACTATTTGTATGAAGTTTTATGTCAGTGTATTGGGAATACCTTTGAAGGATGTGGTTCAACTTTTTGGAAAGGAATATGATCATATCCATGGTTGACTTTCTCTGCATAATACTAACACATTAAAGTACCCATTGTATGCCAGTTTCAACATGGGTTGTGAATTACAAATACTCTGTGATATAGTTATTCTAATATACCCACTTTAACAATGAAGAAGATGAAATACAGTAATGCCAAAGTACTTATTCACGGACATATTGCTAGTAAGCAGGTGCAAGCAAGATTCAAACTTAGGTAGTCTAGTTCCACCAGACAAAATCTAAATACCTCAACATTGAAAATGATTCAGTGTATTAAAGCATCTATTCTCTAGAACATTATTGTATTATTAAACACAGCAGTCCTGCAAACAATATACTTATAATGAAGGACTAATTTAACTTGCTTGTATAATACAATTATCAAAGTGTACCAAACACACAAAAACAGAGAAAATGACATAGAAAGAAGTGCTAGACTAAAGGGAATATGGCTGCCATTTTTTCTCTTCCAAATTTTCCCCAACATAGTAATACCACATTTATTTAGAAAATATAGTTGCAATTCAAACCAGATGATACCGCTTGCATCAAGAAAAGAGCTGGAAGGATAATTGACTTCTACAAACTTCCCAACATGGAAATTTTGTGATTCTATTATAGTGGACTTTTTTTATGGGCAAGCTGGGTATCTGGTATGAGTATCTGGAAGAAGAGAAATCCATCACAAATGAAATGTAAAATCTCAAGTGAAAACTTTTATTTTGATTTAACAGTCAATAATCCAAACTAAACACTAGCCGATTAAGAGAAATACATTTTGGAGTCCTCGCAACTCTATATTATTAGTCACACATCCCTGACAAAGTTGCTAAACTTCCATAAATATGTTTTTAATGATCAGATTATATTTATCTAACACACGCTATCTCTCACATTAAGATGAAATTAAATGCACCGTTTACTGTGTCATATGCTTTCATGGCTTCAATAATCCTTTCTTTTCTTTTGAGTTCAGATAACAATTTGCAGTGCAGCTATGTAACATCTGGTAGTCAGGAAATGCTTTTGGCATGGTTTACAATCTTGGAGTCTGATAAGTTCCAATACATAATGGTAAGTCATTTTTCCTCAACTTCTCTTAGATCCAAAATGCATCTAAGGAAAATGTGTTTGTGAACTTTTCTGCCATTTCCCCCACCTCTTAACTGAAGAGTAAGTGCCCCCACAAAAAGTTAGTATGCTTCACTAAAGAAGAAAATAAGAAAGGTCTCACTTAAGTTATTTGCACTACTAGCAGCTACCTGATCCCAGAATAGCTGATTCAGGGTGAAACAGCACTATTTCTTTAGAGAGTTTATTCACTTGTGATAAGATGGATAAAAATACCAGTTTCCCCCTGGCTTGAAAATATTGCCAATTATAAGAAACACAACTGACTTAATAAGAGCTCCTTGGGAAAGGGAAATAAGCGCTACATTAGTGTGCATACCAATTTTAAGAAATTCTAGTTTCAGGGTTATTTATAAAGAGAGTATTTCTCAAGACCAAGAAAATATAATATCTGATACGTCTAAATTGGCAAAATGAGTCTGTGGCTTATTTTTTTATTTCTATTTCTTCTTAAAATGAGATTTTGAGTTACATCTGTTGCACTCTTTTTTACATCTGAGGAAACTGAGTCTCAGTGGTTAGGAGAACTGTTAGGGGAGATATGACTCTAACCAGCTCCTTCTGAGCATGTCTAAGAAGGAAAAAATCTCCTTTCCCAACATTAAGACACCTGAGAGGTGAAAAAGCATTACTTTGGAGCCATACCAAGACTTGCTCCTATCAGTGGCCAAAGCTATTCTAGGAATTGACCAATATGATTTGGTAGTTGATATTTAAAGTCACTTCCAGCACTCAACATTCATGAATTACTAATAAAAACAATGCATTGAGACTTCATTGAATATTCGTCAAATTTTAGTTCTTCATTACTGCTCTTTGTTACTGTTCCAAGATAACAGAATAATAATGATCACTAAATAATACTAAAACTCTTTATTTACTGCATTTTTATACTCTACACACATCACATCAGTGTATAGACACACAAGAGTACAATGATGGTGATTCTAGGACACCCACACCGTTTTTCTTTAAGAAAAAAGATGCCAATTTATGAGTTGTTTTTCCTAAACTAAAACTCAGTGTTCAGGTTTAATAGCAATGTTGACACTTTGCAATAAATAAGTGGGTTTTGGGTGGTTGTCTCTAAAGGGTTTGCCACTACTGAGTTGTGAAGTAGGTGAATTATTTTCAAGATGAAACTGAGGCATAAAGAAAGAAACTTATTCCAAATCCATAATGAAGTATAGATTTTCAATTTCAGAGCAGAGTTTTTAGTGAGTAAATTAATCTATTTTTAGGATATGGGGAAGGAAAATATCTGGTGGGAAAAGTTTCAGCACTGGAGGAGCCCAGTGCTTAGAGTATTTAGTGAGATAAGAGTAAAACATAAAATGAGGCCAGAGAAATGCCAGCTGTGAATGTTATTACCCCATTTTACAGATGAGTAAATAGGACCTAAGACTAAAAAGAATCAATGAAATTGAATTTAAACCCATATTTTTAAAACCTTTTTGCATTTATCCTATCTTTACACTACACATGTCCTCCCAATTCATTTTTTAAAAGAAAGCTGGGTCCAAATGATATTCAATAACTGTCCCAATATGAAAAGTTTATCAAACACTGATCATGTGACTGCACCTGATGATTTATGTCTGAGACATTGAAGATGGGCCGTGACGCAGAAGTCTCTCTTCTTTGTATTCTCATATTTCCTCCATCTCTGTCACTTCCTGCCCAGTACCCACTCACCCCTGATCATAAATATTCTCTGCCACTTTTATGATTATTGGTGGTTAGATATGATGAATTCTGATACTAGTCAACTGTGGAGGAGATATTAAATACATTAGATAATTTTTCCTTAATGCCTCATCCAATATGAATCAATATTGGTTTAATAATTAACATGTTTAAACATTTTTATGTATATTTCATGATGAGACGATCTATGTTTATTTTATGAAGATGAAATATTTAGCTCCCCACCACTGACAGGCAAAGCCATTCCAACTTGGAGCTTTCTCTTCACCCTGATCAGGGGCCATCTTTTCACATCCTAGGAAAACTGACTCTTTCTCATTGACTGCAACCTAGGAGAAGATGCTGCGTTCATATCAAGGAGCTGAAAGCGTCTGCAAAGAATGTCAAAATACTGAGCAGCAGCTGTGAAAGGAGCCTGCCGGAATACCTCAGATTTCCCACCCAACTCTGCATGAACCTCACTCTTCCCTTTAGTCTGAAAACATCCGGAGTGTTGGCTCTGAATAACATCCAACTTCCTCACTCAAGAAGTGGTATTGTGAATTAGAGCGATGGTTTTAAACTAGGGGTGAATTTCTCCTCTTCCCCCATGGAACATTTGACAATCCAAAGATATTTTAGGTAGTCATGACTGAAGTGTTGGTTCCTGGCATGTAGTTCCTGGCTACTAAAAAGCCTGTACTGCACAGGCAGCTCTCCATAACAGAGAATTCTCCCATCCAAAATGTTGATAGTGCCAAGCTAGAGAAACTCTGGTTCACTGTCAGACATCAGTAGGCTTGACCTCCAGTTCTGCTGGGTGCTATGGTGTAAACTTGGAAAGATTCTAGTCCTTTCTTTTTACACTGTAAAAAATATATTGTTTGTAAAGTTTGTTTAAAATTAAATGAGAGGAAAAACATTTAAAATCTGGTGTTTGGTGCTGTTATGGACAAAATGCTGTGTCTCCAGAATTCTTATGTTAAAAATTCTAACACTCAGATGTGGATATGAAGCCTTTATGTGATGACGAGGTCATGAGGAATAAGGTTATTAATCTTGGGAATGAGAGTAGAGCCCTTATAGAAGAGACCCCAGAGTGTTCAAGTACTCAATAGCCCCCTTTGTGTGCCATATAATAATACAAGAAGGGAACCACCCACAGCCAAAGTGTGGGTTGTCACCAGAACCCTACCATGCTACCACTGTGATCTTAGATTTCTGGAACCATGAAACATGAGTTTTTGTCACTTATAAGATAGTCTATTGTATTGTTACAGCAGATAGAATTGACCAAGACAGGCACATAGATGAGACCACAGAACATTCAACTGAACCTATGAGCATGAGAAAGACTGGAAAACTATCTACAAGATGTGAATGGAGCCGATTGCAAAAAAAAAATACAATTATTGATTTTCTTCTACATCCCAACTTGTAATGTGACTTGGTATATTATTTTGAGCCTAGATGTTAAGAGGTCTTGAAGCTTCTGCTCATTCTCCTGGAAGCTTGCCACACTAAAGGAACCAGGAGGCCTGCTGAACAATGTGAGATCACATGGGCAAAGATGAATCATCTCAGCTGAGACCTTTTTAACTGGTCCAGCTGCAGACCAGAGACACATGGCTAATTCCAACTGAGAAAGGTAACTGAAAGTATCCAACTGAAAGCATGTCAACTTGCCAAGTAGAAGAGTCATAAATGAAATAATGATTGTTTAAGCCATCATATGTAAAAGTGACTTGTTACACAGCAAAGATAACTGATACAATAAGATAGAGCCAACTGCTGCAAAGCCAGAAGACAAGAGAAGAGGCCAACAAGAGAAGAGGCCAGCATGCCCAAAAATATTTGAAAGGAAGAAAGAGAACAGAATTCCTAGCAAATTTTACCTGAAACAGTAATTCTTTCAAGAAATCTTTATAGATGTTTCTCCTGGAGGAATTAAAAACGTCTTCATATTTGTTTTCAACTTTTTATTTTCCTTTTCCTCCTTGCTATGCTTTAGATATGGTTTGATCATACTCCAAGACATCATGTGTTGAAGTTTAATCCTCATTGTGAGATATTAAGAATATGAAATTTAATCTATCTGTGCATTTAGAGGGGGGTCCTTGGGAAGTGATTAGGCTTAGACAAGGTCATCATGGTAGGAATCCCATGATGGGATCCTGGAGGATTTATAAGAACAGAGAGACACCATTTCCTTGTTTATAACCATGGGATGCCCTGCCCTGTGCCACCTTGGTACTATGCAAGGAGAAAGGTATAACCAGAAGCAGTACCTCAGTTCAAGCCCTCCAGATCCATGAGCCAAAACTTTTTTATTTAAAAAGTAACCTGTCTCATGTACTTCATTATACTGACAGAAAACAGAGAAATACACTCCTCGTGCACTTTGGCATCAGTCTTGCACACAAATGTAGTCAACTGAATATCCTGCCCTTATCTTCATGTTTTAGAGCTGAGCTGTCTAATGGAATTGCTGCTAGTCACAGGTGACTATTTGCATTAAAATTAACTAAGATAAAAATACATTCTAAATATACACTAGTCACATTTGAAGTGCTCAGTTGCCTCAAGGACCACTTCAGATAAAGAACACTCTCATTGTCTTAGATATTTTCTTTCAATTTTTTGAGACTAGGTTTTGCTACATAGTTTGGGCTTCCCAGAACTCACTATGTAATCCAGGTTGGTCTCCAGCTTGTGGTGATTCTCCTGTCTCAGCCTCCCAAGTGCAGGGATTGCACACCATACCAAGCATATATTGCCATAGTTAGATCTACAAAGAGTGTTGCCTTAGAGTTTTCCTCTGATTCCTTTTGAGATAGAGGTGAAGGCTACAAAAAGCCAAATGGACGGGGCAACTTCTAGATTTTGGGTCAGGATTAACTGTAGAATGGTCTCTTTGACATCTCTAAACCCACTTTCAGGACCTCACTCATGGTCTGTCCTCTGGAGAATGGACTTAGGACAGGCATGTGGACATTTCTGGGTCAGATGAGAGATTGACAGGCATCTCTTAGGTGGACAGAGGACATGTGCCCTTCATTTCCTATACACAAGCACATGAAGACGCCCTTGATGCAAGAAAGAATTAGCCGGGAAAGACAAGGCAAGTGCCAGAAACCCAAATTCCAATCTTGCCTTAAACTCTACAAATGTGAGAAATAGGCCTATTTATCACCTCCACTTCATGGTTTATTGGTAGTTATATAGTTTTTTCTGCTCTTTTGGCAAATTTTCACAAGCTTAATGTGTTAATACAAATTATTATCTTGAAGTGTTGAAAATCAGAAGCCTAAAATGGATTTCATTAGGCTAAAATCAAGGAGTCTTGGGGACTGCATTTCTTTCTAATATTCTAGAACAGAATCTATTGGCTTGAAATTTATAGTATCTATAGGCCATCCTTTGAAGTCAGAAAGGCCAGGTTTTCTTTCTCATGCCATGGTCTCTCTAGATACCATTTTTTTCTCTCCCTCTTCCACTTTTCAGGACTTTGTGATTATGTGGCCTCATCCAATAATCCAGGGTAATTGGGTCAGTTTATTGGCAACCTGAATTCCTCTTTTCCACACAATCTAGTCATTCATAGATTTTTAAGAATCGGGATGTGTTCATATTTGAGGTCATTGTTCTTCCTGCTGTAGCGATGTAACAGTAGCCTGTATTTTGAAGCACTTGTGTGACAAGAATATATTCTTTTGAGTTTATCAGTCCATTCTCTGTGTCAGGCTTTTTTTTTATGCAGTACACACTTTAGCCTCACAGTGTCACATCTATATGCATATGAAGTGAAGCATCAGGAGGTTTTAATCAACAAATACCTGTAATAGGAGGATTTTGTTATTATGTAAGTTGGTTGAGTTTATTTCCCTATTACAGAATAAAAACACTAAAAAGAGGATAAGTGACATGGGTAAAGTCCTCCCAAATGTAAATTCAAACTCTGAAGTCAATTGTGCAAAAATCTGGGCTGTTGTTATTCATCTTCTTGCTAGGCAGAAATCTACAAAGTCAGAAAATGCATTCTGTCTGAGCACTGAGAACTACAGCTTCCTGAGATTCTACTTTGCAACAGCACGTGTGCCAGGGCCTTTGTATAAATTATCCACTTAATCTGCACAGCATTAATTATAATATGTGCTGTTTAATATACTCCTTCCACATGTCATGCATTTCATGTGCATTTTCTCTGTTCCTTACTGCCATCTTGCAACACAGGGAATATTATCTCTTTTCCTGGAATTGGAAAAAAAAGGTTGTTGAACAAAGTTAAAGCAACCACCTAAAGCTATTGTTATCATTTATTTAGTTATTTGATAATTTTTTGAGCTTCTACAATAGGACAGAAATTGGTCTAGAGGCTGGGAATGCAACAGAGCCATGGTCTTTCATTCTTACATGAAAATACAAATCATAATCATACAAGTGTATTGAAAAACTGAGCACCTGAAAGTGATGAGTACCATGGAAAAATGTCAAACTGTTTAAAGATATAGCGTGTGTGTGTGTGTGTGTGTGTGTGTGTGTGTGTGTGTTATAGTATTATTGTATAGGATGGTTGAAAAGACCTCTCTTAAAATCATGGTTGAACAGAGACTCTGAAGTGAGTGAGCAACATTCAGAAATCCATCTGGGATGGAAGCATTCTAGGTAGAGGGGATGGCACAAGCAAAAATTCTAAGGAGTTCATGAACTGGGGAGAGGTGGATTTTGGAATAGCAGGAAAGCAAATCAGACTCAAGCAGAGTGTGAGGAGGGGGGAATACCATTGCTGACAAGGTCCAGAGAAATCCAAATGACACAAGACAGAACAAGTCTTTATCAAGTCAGAGTCACTAGTCACCCTCACCATGATGGAAGCTATGAATCAGAGAAAGGTTTTGAGTAGAGAAACAACTCTGGTTCATATGGTACACAATAATCCTTGTCTTCTAGGAGAATAGATTGAGGAAACAAGGCTAATAGCAAAGAGATCAATGTAGAGGCTGTTGCTATTGCTGTTTTCTTTAAGATAAAATGATTAGCAGCAGAAGTCCTGAGAAGCATTCTCATCTTGGCTATATTTTGCAGCAAATCTGTAAGATTGCCTGACGTATTGGAAGAAGGGTGTGAGAAAATAAGAAACAGTCAAGAATGAGTTGGAAGTTCTGGTCTGAGGAACCAGAAGAACAGAGTTGCTATTTGCTGCAAATGAGGATGTCTCCATGGGCCTGACGTCTAGGGAATTTTTAGCTATGGGAGACATTGCATTATGCTTTTGTGCTAATTGGAAAGATTATCCAGAGAGAAAAAAATTGTGATTATGATTCAGAGAAGCCAGGATGACTTCTAGTTTGCCAGAACTCTTACCTACTAAGGAGGTTGGGCTGGGAGGTGAAAAAATGGGGGTGATATCTAGAGGCAGAGTGGACAGTTGACCTTTGATAAAAACATGAACAATTAATTTTCAGAAGCATGAGAGAGCAAGAAGCAAGAGGAATGGGCCCAAGTCCTAGAAGACTGGTAGTAGTTATGGGTTGTAGATATCCTTGTTTGTTTTCCAGTGAGACAGACAACAAAGTCCGAGCAAAGAGTGAGAGGTAGAGAAGAAGCAATGTGAGAAAACAAAGTAAATAATAACTGTGTTCAATGGAGTACTGCAATGTGGTGAAATTGAACTTATTTCCACAAAGCCCCAACACCAGTAAACTCTTCCTGTAGCATATACATTTCAAATTATATTGCAATATAAACATATATTATTCCAACCTGACAGATGACCAGAATAGAAATTTCAAGAGGTTTTGCAGTTCAAAGGTACTCAGCTTACTACACTGAAAAACAGACTTCAAATAAACCCTCAGACAACTAACTCACAGCCTCACAAACTTATTCACAATTTCTCCTGTAGAGAAAGGAAGCACCATGTCAGTAAACTCCATGAGAGACAATGGAGTCCTCTCTTTAATCCCTCTGAAATGGTGGTACTATCTGCAAGTTTCCTGAGTTCTTTCACCTTCAGTTTTCCTTAGCACTATTGCCCAATCTCTTGTGTATTTACCCATTTTGCCTTCAGTTTTCCTTTCTGCTTGGGTCAAGGCAAAGGAACAGACAGAAGCTTAACTTTGCTCTGTCCCAGTAGGTGAGTGAAATAAGACAGGATAGCTCCATGCTAAAGACTTTTTAAAAAGGTCTGAACTTTCCTAGTGGTGGAAATGAGGTTAAGACAGAGCATCTGCTCTCAGCAATTTTTTTTCTTGAACAGAGTCCTACCTCTTCCTTTCCTTTGTTCTTGTGGTGAAACATAATACACAGCTAACTGCACCACTTAATAGAACCTTGGGACTCAAAGCAATTTTCTCAAGTCTTGGTCTTTCACAGAGTTGAAGGAAACCTTGAAGATCATCATGCTCAAAATTTCTTTGTTCAGATGAGGAGACTAAGATCTAGCAAAAAATATGACAACAAACTTGAGTCCAAAAATCATGATTGTTTTAGTCCCCCCAAGGCCTGAAAGAAAGTTCTGGAAGGATAGATATTCTTCCTAAAACTTTGGAACAGCTCACAGAAAGTAAAAGGGAGAGTAAAACAGTATTCACAATTTTCCAACCAGTCTCCTCAGCTCTAACATGACATTTGCAAATAGCATTAGGGAAAAACATTTTCTCTTGTTTTTGATTATCTAATGTTTAAACTTTCTTTAAAGGTTATATTCTAAAAAAGGTTGAGTTCATGGAGAGGCAATGACTCAGAGACAGACTGCAGGGCTATTTAAAGCCAGTCCTGTGACTTTTAGTGCTTCCACCACTAAAGGCAGTGGTAGGCCCCAGAGGAAAGTGGCTGCTAGTAAAGAGAGACAGAGACAGAGACAGAGAGGAACTTTGAGCATATGGAATTATTATTTGCATTATTGATTTGTCTGCATACCCTACTTAGTGGTAAGCTCCAAGAGGGCACATCTGTATTACTCACTATACATTTAGTAAAAATGTGTACATAGAAAGTATTTTTTTCCTGATTTCCCTCAGACCATCAATTCTCTGAACTTCAGTGCCTACACATCTCTATGCTAGGGATTTATTCCTAAAATTCATGTTTTCAAACAACACTCCAGTGTTTGTCTTCTGACTTGGCCAACTAAGCCACAGTGTTGCTTTTTACACTGAAACAGAGCAGGTGAGCAAAGCCAAGTCAGTTTTTGTTGTTGTAGCAAAATATTTGAGGCAGGTTAATTTATAAATTGAAAAACTTTGATTTCCTCAATTTGGGGGACTGGAATTCTAAATGGTTTGAAGCAGGCTCTAGCAAGGACTTCCTCTTGTATGGACCACCTCGTGGTAGATAGCCATGCAGGAACTTGTGTAGGCAAACAACTACATCTTAATACACTAAGCCAGAGACAGTGGGAATGGCCCAAGTTTTCACCTTTTATAACAACCATCTCCTGAAAATTTACCAGGTCTTACAAGAAAATAACTTACTCCCTTGTGAGGTCAATACCCCGAACACCTAAAGACCACCTAGTACGTCTCTCCTCTCAAAGGTGCGCATCATCTCCTAGTACTACTACCTTGAGAACCACACCTCCAACACATGGACCGTTGGGGGACTCAAACCACATCCAAATGATAACAGAGATGGGATTAAAATAAATCGTGGCTGTATGAACCATATGCAAACTGTTGCGGGGGTATAATTATAATAAATTATAATAATGAGACTTGATAGTGTTAGGGAAACAGAGTCATGACCAATTATACCTGGTTTTTCAGACATAAACCATTTCTAAGTAGGTTTTGATCAAAGATCACATTTGTCTCTTCAGAGCAGGTCAGACATTGCCCCTCCACATAGCAGCTGGTACTAATGACGCTGCCCCCATGCCTACAAGGCACATCGACTGCCTGCCTGGTAATCAGTTTAGATATCTTTTCCTCCTCTCAATTTCAGCTCAGGACTTACAATTTATAAAACATAAATTACCTTCCAAAATAGCATATGGTTTCCAAAACTACCTGTTCACCACAGCAAAGCAGTACTGCCTAATTCCTGGAGAAAGAAGTATCATTTCCTCCTTGCTTTCCTTCCAACCTCATTGTGTTGAAACGAACAAACCACACAGAATTCTGCCTGTCTCACAGCTTTCCTCCCTTCCTGAGTGGCTGCCATTTGAATGTTTTTATACAACTCCTTCATTGTTTCCCCCTCATGACTTCTCAGATTTTCTTGCTTGGATTGATCACTTTTCATTATTATTACTATATTTTTATAAAAATGATAGCTGAATGCCTTCTGTTTGTGCCTACGCCACATCTAAGGTAATTACATCTCTATCTATCTATGTTATTCCCTTCCTTTGACCCAAATTAGTGTGACAAACTAAAGATCATGAAAAAAACTTGGGATTTGATGTTTAAAATTCGGGGCCTTGGACCTAGTTCCTCATTCTGGCCACTGAATTGGTCTGTCTGAACCTTAGTAACCTCATATACTAAAGAGGGACAGTAACAATAATAGCACCTTTTTAGGTCACTGCTTTTGGTACATTTTAGGTCACAAGTCATGGAGCAAAATAACTATGCCAACTGAGAGTCTCTATACAATCATACAATCAATATTATTTTCCCATACTTCGTGGCATATTTGACATACTTAATTTTGGTGAGCAACGTTCCTCATTTATTCTTTTTCTATTTTCCAATTTTAAAACATTACTCTAACTTCTCAGAGTTTATCTCTCCATGTAGTGAATGTTTATGGTAGTTCTCTGTCAATCATATTCATTATACAAGACAGCAATTCTGGGTGGCTAATTTTTTATTCAACAAATATTTTTCATGCATGTGACATGTCTAAGTTATGATCTTTGACTTTAAAGCTGCATTTCCAATACCCTCTAAACCAGTTGCCACCAGATGGTTCTGCTGATTTCCCAGTAGGTGATGGATCAAAGAGGCAGATGAACTTACAAGCCAGCTAATTTTTGAGAAGAAAGCTTTAATTTTTAACAAGTTATCCATCATGTCGTGTTAATGTTTCTTCATACAATTTCCACCTATTGTACTAGTCTAACATTCTGAAATTTTCTCCAGAAAACATTTGCACAGCTACTGAGCTACTTCCTTCAAACCTTTCTTTCTCTAGGCTAAGAATTAGAAGTTCATCCAATCATTCTATGCACCTGATTGAATTGATCTCCCTTTCCTTCTTCCAGCCCCATCCTGTTTGTCATCACTAATCCTACATTGAGAAAGAACTCAAGATTCCAGATGTGGCTGGACTATGGCTCACTATACTGGATTTATCTCTTTTCTTCCATTAAGCATTGAATTACTCTCAGTTTTCAGTCTGTAATCACATTAACATCTCATGTTCCATGTAAAGCCCATTGTTGACTTATGCCAGTGTCACACATAAATGAAAGTACAACTTCAGACTTTTAACTTATATTTCTCATAAAACATGTCTCCCTTTTCCTGTCTTTATAATGATCCACATGAACATTTATTGTTGGTCCATATTCAATTTTATTTTTTAAAATTTGACCTGGTAATCTTAACAGCCAAGAAGTTGTTGAATATAATTATTACTCAGAAAACTGGTGATTCCTCTGAAATTCATCCATAGGATATGTCGAGCAGTATGTCCCTCTGTACTCTTACAGCTTACGTGGATTTTGTAAATTGCAGTTAAGAACAAAGTTTGTATTTTTATTTATATATCATAATTTTTCTTTGGAGTTTTTTCTTCATCATTTTTAAGCCTTCCAAAATCACTATGAAATATAAAGATAAATCACTGTAAAATATACAAGAGCCAGAATGTAAGAACTATTCAAATTACTTTTTAGAGGAATTAAACCAAGGAATAGCTTTGCAAAGCCTGATTTTCAAAAAAAAAAAATCAAAGAAAATACACGAAAAACTAAGTGCAACTTCCATTCATTGGTCGGTGAGAGAACAAAATGTTGCAGAAATAAATTAAATTCTGAATGGAAGTCAAAAGCCAGAAGATGTTACAACATTCAAAATGAGACTACGTTCTCTAACACAGAGAAGGTATGAAAAGTACTTTCCTTGCACCAGCTATAAGCTGATGACTGATATTGATGGGCATCTGAGCATGCTTTGATAAGCATGAGGAAACATTAGATAAAAGTAAGGCATATTTTACACGTACATACATTAAAATTTGCTGATCACCAGTGAACACCAACTGTAGGTCCAGCATTAATGTAAGTTTCATTTAAGACTCCCTCAAACTCTTTGAGGTTGATAATAATAGGTTTTAACTTCAATACATAGGAGACAACACCATAGGTTACATAATCTTTTTCTTAGTCATATACACAGTAAAAAGTGGAAACAGAACTTAAACAATATATCACTGCTATCGATGTAAACAAATATATGTATTGAACAGGTTTCCTTCAAAGATCTCACTGGTTTTGATGAAATGACTACATTGAACCCATACTTAATTACAAGAGGAAAATATTATCAGATCAACACTCAAAATGCTTTCTGCTACAGAGCAGTAAGGAAACCCCTATGAGGGCTGTATCTAGAGCTCTCGTCTAGAAATCTCAGATAAAAGAGCCTGATCTGTGTTTTCTGAGTGTTAAATGTTTCTGGTTTCTTAACTTTATCTACTCTGTCTACCTACCAATTCCATAATCTGAATACTAAATAGTTTTTAGGTTGAAAACTGAATTTGACAACTTCAATTTCTTGGCTGCCAATCACCCTCAACTTCGTACCCATCCTTATTTTAGTCATTTTAAGCAATCTTCTTATGATTTCCAGCCTCACTGCAATAACAAGCCAAGTACACTTTTCTCTTGCCTCTCTTGCTGTAATGTTCAGGGCACGGTATGATGTCTATGTTGCATAAATAATGCTGGAATTAGTAGAATGGCTCTGAGATGAGCTGTGTGATGGTTGGAGGTAAGGAATATTCAGACTGGAAAACAAAAATTGAAGAGATGAAGAACCAAAGAGTCAACTCCAGACACTAACATCAATCATTTTGCTGAGGAAAAAAGTGATAGATTGCCAAGAGGATGGTCCCATAGCCCCACTGATACTTCATCAAGTATTTATGAAGGACCTACAATGGGCTTGGCACTTTTCTGGATGCTGAGTTTACAGCATATGCAAGACAGGATCAGAAGTTAATGTCTCCTGTGAAATAAAGCCTAGAAGGCCAGACACCAAGCTCTCAGTACTAACTCAGCTAACAACTCACCTTGGTGAGATATCCTACCTCTTTGGAACAAGTTTCTCACCTGTATAATGTGAAACTGAAGAGAGGCTGGCAATACATCTACCAAGGTCCCCTTCAAGTATGGTGATTCTGTTTTCCTGCAACATTCAATATTTCACTTCTCTGCTTGGTGGTTTTCTCATGTTTTGTGGAGTGGGTGGGGAGACTTCTTTCACATTGTCATAATAGAGTTATGCACTTCCCCCTGTAGGCTTTCAGTCTTCCAACATTTATTCTATCCATTCTGTCTCCAGTGAGCCCTTATCCCAAGATGTTTGCCTATTAAATTAAGAGTTTTGCAGAACGGGAGAGCCACTTAAAGGCTGTAAATCACCGGGCAGTCTTTTAGCTGCTCTCTACTCAGAGCCCCACTGCATCATCTTGCACTCAGTCTGCCACCACCTCCCCTCAGGCCTTGGCTCTCACTGACTGACAACTCTGCAGCACAAAGCCTGCACAGACCTGCCTGCTCCCAAACCTGCTCTAGTCTCTGGGGCTGGCCTGTCTGGAGGGAGAATGGGTGGGGAATTTACCTGAGTCCTTGATTAACCCTAAAGAAACCCAACAGCTACTGAACTCTCTCTCTAATTCTTCCTTCTTCTTCTGCCCTGATCCTTCACATGAACTCATACATTTCCTCCACATCCCAGATCTAATAACTTTAATTGATTATATCCAAGTCCCAATCTTGGGACTTGAAATTAACACCTTTGCAACCCTTGGGTCTTGTGAACCAGGCACTTTATCTCTCTTCACATTTTACCCATAAATTGGATAATATTATTTTCATATAACTGATAAAGACAGTAAGGACAAGATAGATTATATAGCCCACCCAATTTTTATGGGTTACTGTTAGAGTTTGGATTTTAAACTTAAGCTGTTTTATATCAAAGCCTATGATATATATTCATTCAATCCCTGATGTTTTAAGTGATTGCTGTGCATTCATGCTAGTATTGCATTGGGGGCCAAAACAGTTAAAGAGTCCTGCAGTGATCTTCATCCCTTTGAGGACAGTAGAGACCCTTGTAAAAGTACTTTCTTATGCTTTTTTAAGTTATTGATGGTATTTCTGAATTGAAGCCTCATCTTCTGTCTGCCCCATTCTAACTCTTGCCGTGTACAAATTTCTGGCTTTTAGGAAATTGCTATAGATTCTCCCAGTCATGATCACAGGCTTTGGTTAATGCAAGGCATAAACATTAGTTGTTGAGTTGCTCTACTGCACATTCTCTTCTTTTATGCTTTCTCTAGGAAGATTCCACCTCCTTCTCTAATCTGTTTCATCTTGTGTGTATCACCTTTCTGTGCCCACTGGTTTCATCAGCTCTATCTGACATAAAAGCGTTCCTTCACAATGGTTAAACACAGTGACAATAATGACAGATGTAATATTCCCACATCTGTCTCATTCTCTTTAGAAGTTGTTACCTCAGGCTTCCCTGGAAATCTGCCCCATATTTGTTGGTCTTCCAGATAATCCTTTCCTCTCAGTGACCTTTCCTCAATTCCATACATGATGGCTCTCTACAGGTCCATGAGAAAGGATCACAGGTAAAACTACCATGAAATATTCATATATTTTAGGGAATCACATATGACAAGACATAGGAATTTTTAATTTAAATTGCAAGTCTACCAACTGCCAGCTATGAGATGGATCATATTCCATATACTGCTCTACATAAACTCAATATATTGAGTACAACTATAGCAGTCTATGATGGCTTTATAATGGGCTCTCCCTGGCTAGGCTGAACTATACTTCCCATAATTCCCTTTCTTGTACATTTCCAGTTAATTGCACCTTAAGGGAGATCCCCGAAATTGTCTGGAATGTAGGTTGGCATCTACATAATAGCTCATCTGAGTTATTAGTCATCTGTCGACTCATCTTATTGGCTCAGGGTATCAAGCAGGGTCTGCAATTGTTCTGCTTTCACCTGAGTCCTCTTGCACTTCTGCTACTTCTGGTTCAAGAGTGAATGTTTAGCTTTGTGACAAGGAATATCTACAATTACATCATCAAGATCTGAGGCAATGTTAGTCTATTTTTCTAAAGTTCCAGCTTATATGTGTGGCTTGAGCCTGTCCTCGATTACATCTTCTCTTCCTGACTTTCATCATTTTGAGTTTTGAGTTCTAGCACACAGAGACAATATCATTATAGATATCAATATCTTATAATTGCATAATTCCAGAAACCCAGGATAGAGATTTGCACATACACATACAATATAAGCATGTGTAATGAGTATATACTTGTGCGTCTCTGTATATATGTGCATTTGTGTATTCAGCATTTCTGTTTCTGTTGTGGAATCTTAATCAATTAAAAGATCATATAATATTTTTATTTTAAAAGCAAAACAGAAAAAAAGATAGGAATAATACAGAATAAAAATACAACAGTAAGCATTTGACACTAGTTAATACATTGCATATTGTTATCTTAGAAGTAGCTATTCAGGTTATAAGATCTAGGTATTAAAAATGATCAATCAAACAATGACAGCACAAATTGTTTTTTTGATGAACAGAGATTAGTAGTATAGTTATCTTGCACATATATACATATAAATTTTTTAGATTACGAAACTGAAGTGTGTAAGAGAGCAAACATTTATTTAGCTTGTGCATCTGCAGATTATCTGAGGGGACTTTTCTACATGCATATCTGTTGGTTATTGTTGCTTACACTGTTCCACTTGTATTTATTCTGGAATGAAGAACAATAAGTAGTTGGGGAAGATTTATTCCTGAAGATAATAGAAGTTTAATGGGTCAAACCTCACTGAATAGGCACATTTTAAGCCCCTGTTTAAGTCACATTTATAAAAACTCCATAGGACAGAGAAAATTATATGACCAAGCTCAAAATTCACAAAACAGAAGTGCACTTACCTTTTGTGAGAGGAGATTTTGCAAATTCACATGGGAAAGTGTGTGGCTATAGAGTGAATTGAGGTCATGATTATGAGAGTGGTTCAGAACTGGATCTAAAAACTTGTTTCTGAACTTTCCAGTCCTGCCATAACTGGACACGACTCTGGATGAACTGAAAGGTGTCTCTGTATGCTCTGATTCTGCTAAGTACCTGTGGATGACTGGGAAAGTCAATTTATAACAGTTTGTCTGGAAAATAGGGATTATAATGTTTATCTCTAAAGTAAGATCATTACATTAGATCTTTAGATGATTTATTGACTTAGGGAGAAACACAAATTACAGAATCATTAAAATTTAGAAATAAAGAGGCAATTAGGTTTTTCTCCTTTATTCAGTTGTTATAAAATATTTTGTTTAAAATACATTTTATAATACAATTTTAAAATTTTAAGTAAAAATGAAAAACTGCCTCTAAAACTCTCATGGCCAACTCCTTAGTCAATGGCTTTCTTAGCAGAAATGATTATTAAATTTTTTGTTATATTTTTTCAAGTCTTTGTGTGACTCTATGTGCATGCATGTATTATACACATATATGACAATACTCTCATACTGTAGCTTACTATTTTATTTTGCTATGTCTTGGTCATCTATTTGGTTTAGTCTGTGTAAATCTATTTTATTCTTTAAAAATGTGATGTTCTCAAGTGAGAATCTTCCAGAATATACCTAACATTTTCTGTTAATGATCACTGAAATTCTTGCAGATATGCCTTCGCAAACTTAGTGCTGAATAGAAAATCTCTGTGACTACCTGGTGAGGTGAGAATGTTTTCTGTGAGGTAGACATCTAAGGACTAGCTAGGCTGAACAGTGCTCACAATTTTTAAAGTTTTAATAGGTAATTGCCATACTGACTTTCGAATTAATAGCTTCATCCAACTTAAGACTCACCAGTATGACATAAAAGCGCTATTTCTCAAAATCTCTACCAAGACACACTGTCATCTTATTGGGTTAAGATCAAAGATTTGGAGGAAAGTAAAAACGTAGGAAAATAAGCACAGGGCAATTTTTCTATTTTTGGGTTTAATGTGAAGACAGCTTCAAGTTGTGGCATTACACTAGACAACTAGAACCTCAGTAATGCACAATATTTCAGGTTTAAAAAGTAAAGATTGACTCAGGGAAAACTCCAGGAACAGGAAAGTTAGGGGAAAGTCTGAAAAAAAAAAAAAGAGCCCTAAATTCTGTGTCAAAAAAATGAACCAAATCTCTCCTAACCTTTAAATTACATATACATAGCACAGGTCACAAACAGCTCAATGAAGTGCAGGGAAAACTGATCACAGATGTGAACTATTGCAATTTGAGACTAGTCAATTTAATTTCCTGTTTTAAAAATGTATCAATACTCTACAGAGAAATATGATAAAAGTCCCAAATTTACACAATATTCGTGATATTCAAAAGATGTAAAAAATAATTTGTCACTAAAAGAACCAGGAAAATGTCCCCCATTCTCAAGAGAAAGATAATCAAAGAAAGTCAACCCCGAGATGACCCTGATGCTGGAATTAGTAGACAACTACTTTCGAGTAACTCTTTCTACTATGCTTAAGGAGGTAAAATTTAATACTCTTCCTTTGCAAGAAAAACATAATTCAGAACAGAGGAATAGAAACTATCAAAAAATGAAGATTCTTAAATGGGAAACTACAATATCTTCCTTTAAAAAAGTACTCACTGAATGGGATTAAAATCTGAATAAAAAGTGAATCAGAAAAAAAATATCACTGGGGATATAGCTCAGCGCCACAGTGCATGATTGACAGATGAAAGGTCCTAAGTTTGATTCCTAATATCACAGAGAGAGAGAGAGAGAGAGAGAGAGAGAGAGAGAGAGAGAGAGTCAGAAAACATGGAACTGGAGGAACATAAATTACCAATTTGAGAACTACAGATTATAATAAAAAGGAATTTCAGAGTCTTTTGAAACAATATCAAAAGAGCTAGCTTATATGTAATTGCAATTCCAGAAATAGAAGAGAAAGCATGAAACGAAGTGAAATATTTGAGGAAATAATGACCACAAATTTTCCCAACTTGGTAGAAAACAAACATAATCTTTGTACCAAAACTCAGAGAGCAATTCTAAGAAAAGTATTGACCAGTTTCCTTCATAACATAGACACAAATCAAATGAAATATCTAAATAGAAAAATTTATCATGGTTTTGAAGATTTTATCTCAGAAATACAAGGCTAGTTTTATAATTTCTTAATTTTCCACTTTAAAATGCGTAATGCATGCACATTTACCTCAATAATAAACAACAGTGTGTGTAATTTACCATATTATAAAGATAAAGTAAAAACAATAGAGATTTTAGTATATGCAGAAAATATAAATTCTATCACTAAATTATGACAAAACTCAGAAAAAGTGAAGAAGACAAAAAACTTCTTCAAACTAATAAAGGGCATTCCTAAAACTTATAGGTAACATCATGCTTAATGATAGCATGCTACACATTTCCTCTCCAACAATAAGAACAAGGCAAAGATTTCAAGGCTCACTGCTTCAACTCAACATTGTAGTAAAATTTCTTACCATTTGCTATACAACAAATGTAAATGACACAAAAATAAGAAAGAAAGAAGTAAAATTGGATGAAAATGATGATTATTTATGAAGAAAATCATAAAGATTCCAAAAATTTATTGAGAGAGATAAGTGAATTTACCAAGTTTTCCGAATACAAGATTTTGTTTAAAAATCAGTTGTAACTAGTACATACCTATTAGAATGGCCAAAATGCAGAACAGTAATACTATCAAATTCTGGTAAGGATGTGACCCAGCAAAAATTCTTCTTCATTGACTGTGTGAATACAAAATGGTACAGTCACTTTGGAGGATGGCTTGGTGAATTTTAACTAAAGCCACCATATGATACAGCAATTATACTTTTGGTGTCTACTTACATGTTGGGCTGGGGGATGTAACTGTTTGGTAGAGTTCTTGCTTGCCTAGCATGCACAAGGAGCTGAGTTTGATCTCCAGCTCTAGAAAGAAAGAAGAAAGAAAGAAAGAAAGAAAGAAAGAAAGAAAGAAAGAAAGAAAGAAAGAAAGAAAGAAAGAAAGAAAAAAGAAAGAAAGAAGAAAGAGCAAAAGGTAGGTGAAGGAAAAGGAAAGCGAGAGACAGAGAGAGAGGGAGAGAAAAAAGAAACCTAAGCAAAACGTGTCTCCATAAAAACTGGTATGGGGATGTTAACAGCAGCTTTATTCATGATTTTCAAAACTAGGAAACACTCAGGATGTAGTTCAGTAGGTAGATGGATAAACTGTGATATACCCAGACAATGGGATATTATTTAATGCTAAAGTGAAATGAATTATCAAGTCATTAAAAAGCATAGAGAAACCTTAAATGAGTATTACTAAGGAAAGAAAGTAATCAGAGAATCCTTAGTACTGGGTTATTCCAACTGATATTCTGGAAAAAGCAAAACTGGAGTCAGAAGGAAGATCAGTGGTTACCAGGAATTAGAGAAGGGAGAGTGAATAGGCAGAGTATAGAGGATATTTAGGGCACTGAAAATAATGTTCTATATAGTATTGTAAGGTGAATTAAATAGTATTAAATGTCATTATACATTTGTTTAAATGCATAGAACGTACAATACCAAGCATGAACGCTAATGTAAACTACATACTCTAGGTTGTAATGATTTGTCAATGCAGGCTGACCAGTTGTCACAAGTGTTTACCATTCTGGTGGTACATGTTGATAATAGAAGAAACTGTGTTTTTGAGGTCAAAGTGTGCTTCATAAATTTCTGTACCTTCTGCTCTGTTTCACCATGAACTACCCTAAACTACCTAAACTATCCTTTAAAAAGTAGTTTATATGTCAAAATTCAGAAACCTGTACATTTATGATTTTTACAGTTCCTGTATCTATGCTATAGTTCATTTAGAAATCAATTGTACTGCTATGTAAACAATTATTTTTAAAGTCAGAAAATAAAATTCAAAGTAGTTTACCTTGTAATAGCATCACCTATATAATGCTTAGGAAAAACTTACCAGTACCGTATATGTGCTAGATATCTATAGGGTATACTACATAATATTGCTTAGAAAAAATATAGAAGAGTTAATTTATCAAGAACCTCTGATACTGGCAATGAAATTAACAAATAAGTCAATACAATAGAGTCCAGAAATAGAACCCATGTATAGGGCCAAGTCTTTGTGTTTAAACAAAAGCCTCAGAAGAAACAAAATTTGTTACAGATGGATTAGAAACCTAAACATAAGAGCTAATACCATAAAACTTTTATAAATAAATAAGAGATTATCTCCATGAGTGAGTACAAACATAGATTTCTTAAACAAGTCACTAAAGCATAATATAAAAAAGAAACATGACAAGACTGCCTCAAAAATGTTTTAAAAGCTATCTCATCAAAAGACATAATTAAGAAAATAGGCAAGTCAGAGACTGTAAGAAAATATTAATAAATATTCAATAAAAGACATATCCAGAGTATATAAATAATGCCAATAACTCCACAATAAAATGCAAAAAGCTCAAAAAAAAGCACAATATTTGCATACTCTTTACAAAAGAAATATTCAGATTTCTTTATATGTTTTATATACCCAGTGAACAAATTATAAAATGTTCAATATCATGGAAATACAAAATAAATCCATGTAACTGTAGACCTAAAAAAACAACTAAAATTTAATATACTGGTAACAACTGATGTTTTCATGGACATGGAACAACAATTTTCTTACATTTTTTTCTCATTCTTTTTTTATTTTAAAAAGCAAAACAAAGAAAAAAAGAATAGAAATGATACAGAATTTCACAAAAAATAGTAGGAAATTAACACTAGTTAATATATTGTATCTGTTATCTTAGAAATAGTTAGTTATTCAGGTTACAAGATCTAGGTGCAAAAAATGATAATCAAACAGTGACAGCACAAACTTTTTTATTTTAAAGAGAATAGAACAAAACAAAACAAAACAGAATAGAGTCAAACACAACATAGCATTTCAGAACAGAACTCTGCAAGTAATACAGATCTTCAAAACATAACAACAGGAGATTTACAATGGCTACCCTAGTGTCTCTTGCCTTCTTCAAAATCGTTGTTCAGGGCTGGGGATCTAGCTCAGTGGCCTAAGTGCCTGCCTGGCAAGTACAAGGTCATGAGTTCAATCCCTGGTGCCGCAAAAAAAAAAAAAATTGTTGTTCATACATTCACAGACAGTAAACTCAAACAAAACAAAATAATATAAAATCAGATAAAACAAAAGAGTGTTCTTTTTGATTAACTAACAGAGATTAGTAGTATAGTTTCCTGCCTTGCATACAT
>RJWT010010221.1:0-24401 GCA_004365215.1 Cuniculus paca | reverse complement strand
ACTGAAAATTTAAAATCAATGTTTAAACTTAATTCTGCAGATTCAGAAGTATCTGCCCTGCTAGCAACATCCTCTCTATCAAGGACATTGAGATAAAAATTACTCTGAAAAGTAGCTTCATTCATAAGAAAAAATCAATACATATTATGGGAATGTATACTAAATGCCAGGTAGTGTGGTCATTAGGCACTCAATAAACACCAAATAATTTGACAACACTTTGTAAATAGTATTTAAATTTTCTTTTTTCCAGTTTTTTTTTTCTTCTGATTCTTTTAATGACATTTTTAACTTCTCTGACTGAGGAAACAGTTGTATGCTATATTCTTGCTTGATTGAATAACAAATGAAAGGAATCTGGAAGTAGCCATTAGGGAAGAAAAGATGAGATTATTATTTAAAAATACATTCCATGGCTAAACAAATAAATGGACAAGTGGAGTAAATTCTCAAATTATTAACAAACTGGTGGAGAACTTAATTTGAAAGTTTAGCTTTCACATAGAACCATGAGAACTTATTTAATTCATCATGTTAGAGACTGAATGTGCTCATTCAGCCAATAAATGATTACCAAATGCCTATGATTTGTCAGACTGTAATGGGTGCTAGGGATACAATAATAATCAAAATAAAGTAGTTCCTGTTCCTGTGTAGTTTACAGTTTAGCCAGATATACAAGCTACACAAGCAATAACAATTAGAATGCGGCCATCCATGAAAACAATGGGAAAAGACAGGGTGATATGGAAGCACACAAAAATTTGAGGGCTTTGTCTGACAAAGGGTAAGGGACAGTGAGATGTGTGGGGGAGAAAAAGATGTATAAACACCAGTTAGGCAAGGAAAAAAATTAACTTAGTGAAACAAAAAGAAGTTATGAGTGGCCGAGTGGAAGAGAAGGAAGGACCACTTTAAAAAAAGTTTGTAAAAGATAAATTTGGAAAGATACCAGGGCCAGCTCATTGAAAGCAATGTTGAAGCGCTTTGATTTATCTAAGAGCGATGGAGAGCCATGATAGGATTTTATACACAAATATGACTTGACTAGGTAAGCATTTTGCAAAGATTTTTTGGTAGAGTGTGAAGACTGAAATGACAAAAGAGACTAGGAAGGAACCTGGGAAACAGGTAGGATGTATTTTTCATAATTCAGAGGTGATGGCCTTTGTGAGGTTACAGAGGATGAGTATGGAAGGAAACTGATCGATTCATAGAGTTAGGATGTGAAGCTTGTATGGAAAGCAAGAGTTAATGAGACAGTTCAAGGTATGACTTTGAATAAGCTATCTCTGGGGGAAAATAGATCTCAAGTTGTAGCTAAGCAATTTGGATTTTAGTAACAGATGATTCTTGCTGCCAGCGAAGACTTTGTAAGATGCTTATGTGGAAAAGAATGTTTCCTCCCATTTTTTTCAACCCAATGAATTGGGGGAGTTCTTTATTTGTTCTCTGCTGTCTGTCACTCATACCCAGGCAAGGGAAGAATGTTATCTACAATATGGACATTAAGTAGGAAAAGCAAAAAGTCTTGTTGTCAGCCTGACTCCATGATGATGGAGTAAATACAAGTAAGAACCCTGGGGTTGCTGTTGTACAGTATTAAGTCGATAGCATTACATTGGCTAGGATTGATACGATGTGATATGACTCTATTTTTGTGGCAGACAAAATGTTTCCCAGAAAAAGGCACATTTACTAAAGTCTGAAATAGTATTGAAAATACGAATTCAAATATAGCAGAATGTTTGTAGTATAAAGGCTAAAAGTACAAGCTCCAGTTATTGTGTGATGGTTATTAGCAAGGGTTCAAATCCCATTATCACCATTGACCAGTGTTGGCTATTGGCTACTCACCAACCATATGGCCCAAATTTCCCATTTGTAAAAGGATAACTCCTTACTTATCTACTAGAGTTGCTGTAAGGGTTAAAAGAATTGAAATATAATAACTCAATCAATATTAGCTCTTATTATCACATTAGCTCAGCTCTGCTTGGACTTCAGATCTGAGCCTTGAGGTGAAAATGAGGAAGGCAGGGAGTAAGTTGAGACTACAATAATGCAATAATGAGCTTGACTAAAATTTTGCTAACATATTACAGCACGAGAACCACAAAAGCAAGAGTGTGCTGTTCTGTCAGAGGTGCATGGTGCCCACTGGAGCTGGCTGGTCTGGAAGGTGGTGATGCATACTGGACACCAAGGGTAAGTGGACACAGATCCCAGACAGTAGCCCTCACTGAAGGAGGCTAGGTCCCCAAAAGGTAGGTCAAAGTAATCCCTTGATAATGTTTCTTTGGTGTTTTAAATTAATGTTTGCTGGTTGTCGTATGATATTTAGTCTAAGGTGTATTACTGATTTTTAAAAAATGTGACACTTTTTGAGAAGCAAATAAAGTAATTGGAGGCAATCTGAACAAAGTTCTCAACTGTGTTCCTGCTAACGTACGTGAAGTACATGCCACTCTCTCAGTAGGAAAATCTACTGGCAGACTGACAAGATGAATCATTGTTGAAATGTATTCAAGTAGAATTATAGAGCACAACCAGGGATGGACTATAACAGGAAATAAGCCCCATGGGTCATTCTGAGTTATAACCTTCTTAGTGTGCCTGTTTGAGTTTATTTGAATAATACTAGGATGTGCTATATTGAGCAAGGGAGAGACTTTTCTGTAACATGCGGGAAATTTTTATCATTTTTCATCTGGTTTTTCACTTTTTATGAAAAAATTTCCCCCCTTGTGTTAGAATAATTTTGGTGAATGTTTTCTTTCAAACAATGACTAACCTTTATTGTTTTTATGAGAAAAATTTATCAGAGCAGAACCTGTTCTACATAAAATTCAAAATTCATTCTGGTTTTCATCTGAAACTTAACAATATAAGCTAAATTATCACTTTTAATTCCTTTTCCAAGTTCTTCAAGCATCTCCTGGCATCCACATTTCACACTGCTTCAGGAAAATATTTTTAAAGATCACACATAAGTATATAATTTCCCTATTTAACTTTCCTAAGTGTTAGGCACAAAGCTAGACATTAGTAGGCCCATAGATGCACAACTGTGGACTAAATGTAAAGCAAAGAAGACATGGTGCTTTTCTTCCTTTTTACTTATTTTCTTAATTGTTACTATAGACAAAATCCAGAGAATGCTATGGTTTCAAACTTTAGCCCAAGAGAATGTAACCTCCTCTAAGTGTGCTGGTAATGTCCAGACCATTTGCAAAATTCAGACCATGGATGAGTTTGGAAAAACATCAGGGTCTCAAACAAACTAAACAGAATCATTCCACCCAGGGAGTGAACAGGAATCTTCTTCCCTCTGAAATTGATCAAGGCAGTCATTTTCTTTGTAAAAGAATAATGACTTCAGAGCAAGGAAATGACATTTCTTAAAAGCATATTTAATCATAACTGTAACCTAATTCCCAATTAGGTGCAACTGCCATCTTGGCACCTGATCTCCTTCACACCTGGAGGTGTATTATCTCTATTGCTCTAAAAATCTATCATTTTGCAGTAAACGCCACCTATATTATACACAACTTCCTATGCGTCTTGTCTGAAATTTTTTTGTGGAAGACACATAGCCAGTTCCTCCTGTTTTTAGGACTCAGTCTCCTGGTGACATCAGTGCATCCATTGACTTACTTTTCTGGTCTGCATCCCCATTTTCTACACATACCTCCTGAAACTCTCGGAATTTCTTAGGTGATGTGCCTTTTTATATATCAGTGATATGACTGATGGCTGCAGCCCCTGGATAACTCAGGATGGGAACTGGAGTGGTATGCCAAGGAAAATAGCCCTGTGATTAAAGTGTTAGAACTACCTGTTCCACCCTTTGACTTCTGAGGAGAAGAAAGTTAAGTTGATTACTAATGGTTGGTGATCCAATCAATTATATTACCTAATGAAACTTCCATAGAAATCCGGAAGGACTGGGATTGGAGAGCACATGGATAGCTGAACATGCAGAAGTACCTGGAGGGGTTTGACTAGGGAAGGGTGTGGAACATCCTCATGCTTTGTCCTATACATTGTTCCCATGTAGCTGAACATCTTTATTGATTAAACAAGTTCAATGAACTGCTCTAGCAAATTAATGGAGCCCAAAAAAGATTTTGTGAGAACCTCAATTTATAGCCAATCACTTAGAAGCAAAGCTTGTAATCTGAGGCTCATGAATGAAATCTGAGGTGAGTGGCAGTCTTGTGGCACCAAACCATCAACTATCAGCACCTTACAGTATCTCCTGGTAGTGTCAAAACTGAATTGAATTGAATTTTAGGCTACCAATCTGGTGGTGAATTGCTTGTCATGTGAGGAAAAACTCTCATGTATTTGGTCACTGAAGTGTTCTGTGTGGTACTGAGTGCATGAGAGTAGGAAACACTTTGGATTTTCTCCTTAACTCTGTTAGGCACATACTTACCAGTCTTCCCTCATTTTCCACTCTAATTCCTTTGGCTCTAGACTCCAGTCACATAGGACTTACTTCCATTCTATAATGTACAACATTCTTTCTACATCAAATATGGAAACCCAAATATGGATAAAGGCAGGTTAAAGCTAAGCCATTTAAATCAAGAAGAGTTGTATCTTTGGCAAATTGGAGAACATATACACATCACCACTTTACTCAGCTGATTACTGTCATGTGTTAGAGTCCCTATTTTTTTAGAACTTGGCTCTCTTCAGTTTGTTTTGTTTTGGTGCTGGGGATTGAACTCTTGTTCTCATACATGGTTGGCAAGTACTGTATCACTGAGCCTCCACTTTTTCAGCAAATGTACTTTTCTTTCTAAAAGAGTCTCTGAGTTCTTAAATGCTTAAGTTCTTCCTGAACCTAATACTCTCATTTCAGGAGATCCTTCCATAGTTGAATCTCTTGGCTCTACAGATTTCTTAGGAGCCTTACATTTCCTTTTTTAACATCTATTGTACTTTATAAGTCATAATCCTCATCAAAATCATAAATTGCATGAAGCTGGAGGTCATGCATATCTTTTTTATTGTATCTAGATCGATGTTTGGGATGTAAAAGGGTACTTAATAAATATCAATCTAATAAAAACAATATTTTCATTATGTTAATGTTACATATACAGGATAAGTATTTCAGTTTGATAGACTGAGAAACTGTAGTGCAGTTCCTTAAATACTTTGAGTTTTGAGGTCATTCAGCTTTTAGTAATAAAGTCAGCTTCTGACTCAGAGATCATAGCTCTTGCAAGTAGACCATACTATCTTTTTTAGTAATCCTTAGTTTCATAATATTGTAAGTCTGAAATCTTTGACCATTAGAAATTGTTTGAAGCATTTTTATATAAACATAATAAAATCAAAAAAACAAAACAATAAAACTGATTAAACAAAAGATTGAAAGCATTATAGAACTTCAAAACAAGATAATAGGAAATCAACAACGGCCACCACAGTACATCCCATCATCTTCAGGATAGCTGCCCATACCATCAGACACAGTAAAATCTAGCCAAACAAGACAAAATCAAACCAAACCTAACAAAATTATGAAAAAGATGCAAGAGTTCAAGACAAAACAATAAGAAATTAACAGTGGTTGCCACCTTCCCCTCCTAGGTGTTTCCTCCCCTATCACTTTCATATCTATTTTGCTTTTTGGTTTCCACTAACTCCTTCTGTTTTTTATGCTAGTGTTCACCCATATGATTTCAAAACATTTCACCCATAAACATGATCTCCAGTTGCATCCATTTATGAAAAAGGGCCTTGAGATTGTCCTATTTTATACGGGGTAGCTTTCCATTGTATGAAAATACCATACCTTTCTTATCCATTCTGCAGTTGATGGGCAAGTTACCCTTGCTTTTTATCTGGTCTCCTGTCACATGGAACAATTGTTTTCTCTCCTTTGATTTTCAGTCTATGAATTTTCTTTCGGGTTAAATGTGTTTCTTGTATACAATACATTGATGAATCTTGTTTCTTGATCCGCTCTCCCTGTGTTTCTTTTTATTTGTGAATTGAGGTCATCTACATTAATGGTTATAACCAGCATACATTGGTTTGTCTCTGCCATGCTATCTTCCTGCCGTTGACTTCCACTTTTCCCTTTTATTCAATTGCCTGTCCTGTTTAGCGATCCTTCTCTGCTGCTTTTCTGATGGTCATCTTTATCTCTCTCTAGAATGTCCTTCAGCACTCTCTGTAGGGTTGGTTTGGTGGTCATGAATTCCTTCCATTGTTCATTATCATGGAAATATCTTATTTTTCCATCAATTTTGAAAGATAGTTTTACAGAGTACATCGATCTGGGTTTGAAGTTGTTTTCTTTCAGGATTTGAAACATTTCACTTCAAACTCTTCTTGACTTGATGGCTTGTGTTGAGAAGTCTGTCATGATTCTGATTGGTTTTCCTTTATAGAGGATCTGCTTCTTTTCTCTAACAGCTTTTAATATTCTGTTTTTGTGCTGAATTTCTGGGATATTGATTATTATATGTCTGGGTGTAGATTTATTTTGGTTATGGCTAGTTGGAGTGCTATATGCCTCACTTATCTGTATGCCAGCTCTGTTTCCCATATTTAGGAAGCTTTATGCTATTAATTCTGTAAATAACCTTTTTATTTCATTAGTGTTGACACCTACTTCTTCACTGATACCTATCACTCTTAAATTATTTTTCTTTACATTGTCTTGCAGCCATCGAATTGTTATTTCCTGGTTCCTTGTTATTTTTAAGAGATCTTTCCTTTCACAATCGCTAGCTGTGATCCTGTCTTCAAGATCTGAAAGTCCATCTTCAGTCTCTTTCAAGTGGTTTTGCCAGCTTTTGATTGACTTTTTAATTTCCTGGATATCTCTTTGAATCTATTTCATGCATCGTAATTCCTTTTTATATTGTTCATTCAAGGTTTCCATCATTTTCTTATGCTCCTCTTTTTTTTTTAATCTGTCTTCTTTAGATAGACTCAGAAATTCTTTCATTATGTTTGTGATTTCTTCTTTTATATGAGACATTATTTCTGATCTGATTACTTTCATAGTCTCATAAAGTTGTTTCTTCACTACAGTTGCTATTCTCTTGGAGATTTCAGGTGTGTAACTTCTATTTTCTTCCATGAATATATCTCCCAGACTTGTTCTGTGTGGGCTGGAGGTCTGAGATTGCCTTTTGTTCCTTCATCTTGACATTCTCCTGTGTTCCTTCCAACATGTTGGTTGTGAGGTCCCAGGCACTTCCCACATTGGCTGCCCCTCAGCGGTGTAGGAGAATGGGACAGGCACCTGGGTTTCTCTGACCCCATGTTCCCAGGAGATATCAGGGCCTGGGATAGGCTTCTCCAGACCTGTGAAGCTACACTGGGGCTGCCCCAAGGCCAGGAGTGCATGGCAGTGGGGCTGCTTCTCTCAGCCTGTGTGTCTACACCAGGACTCCTGTGATGGTGGCAAGCACACAGGGGTGTGTTTGTCTGATTCTCCCAGTGGGTGATGGCTGCCCAAAGAAAGTCAGGTTCTCCAATGGTGGTCTGCAAGTGCATGGGGCTTACCTGGCTACATGTCCCTGCTCGCACTGGCTGCCTGTGGGAAGAAAACATTCTGATGGCTGCAGCTGGTAAGCAGAGGTGGATTGGGCTTGATCTCTTTTATGTTTCTCCTGTATTCTTCCTATTCACATTCAATTTGCTGTTCATCCAAATTTTTTCCATTGTGTAGCTTGAGGGTCTCCCCACGGTCCTTCTTCTACAGCTGGTACCCAATAGAAATCCCAAAGAAAGTTTAATCAGCTGGCCAGACTCTTAGTCTTAGCAAGGTACTCAGAATGCAGACTTTGGTGCTGGAAAACAGAGCCTTAGCCCTATATATTAAAGAATGTTATTAAATTGATAAAGATAGAAAACACTAAAAAGAACATGGTAGATGGAACTTTAAGGGTTTGGGGAAAAGAGTAACAGAAAATATTTTAATATAAATAATGATGTAAGTTATTATGAAAAGCCAAGAAAATAAATACAAACTGAATTACATTTAAAATAATATAACATTTATTCTTATCTCTAAATAAAATCAGTACACTAAATATATTTAGCATATATATTATAAAATAATTAATAAGGACTTAAAATTAGGAATATAGAAAAAACTTCTATCTACACTAGATGCCCACAAATACTAGCACAATTGTTTGATTTTACTTTTAAAAGTATTTTCAGTTCAGAGTATTTCCTTTTATGTTAGTAAGACTCCAAAAAAAATTTGGGGGTAGATGGCTCATAAAACATTTTATAGCTGATGAGGATAAAAAAATGCAATAAGCAAAGCATTTAAAGTCTATTATAGTGTTCTCAATAAAAAATAATAATTTAATTATTAGTGTTAGTGTTTTGCCAAAAACTATTATGGTCAGTAAATATTTTAAAATATAAAATTTAGAAAGAAGAGACATACATTTGTTACAACATTGCATATTTGATTTTTTTTAATTTTGCATTTCTTACACTCAAGTTAACAAATGAGGGTAAATTAGGCTACATATACTTGTCAAACCCAAAATTACCAAAATAATATATAGTATGTGTTTTTCAAAGCATAGGTAAGAGAGAAAGAAGGAACTTGTTTATTTACTGCTGCATAGCAAACTTCATAATGAAAATGATGGAATTCATTGTGACACCTCCCTGAGCTGGGATGGTTTATGTCTGTTCCATAACATCTATATCTATACACATAGCTATGAGGACTTGAGTATCTGGAAACTTGAACAGCTGGAGACTGACCAGGCCGTCATTTCTCTTTCTCTTCCCTTTCTCTCTCTCTTTCTCTCTCTCTCCTTTTCTTTCTCTCTCTTTTCTCTTCTCTCTCTCTTTCTCTCTCTCTCATCTAAAATCTTATCGCTCTGCTTACCTAGACTACCAAACACATGGCACCCTGAGGCTCCTCAGACTTCTGGAATGGAAATTCTAGGCTCTGAGAAAAAGGAAGAGGAATTTCCTATCCTCCTAAAGGCAGGAATAACAACTATGATTTCACTCTACTATTGGCTGCAACAGTCACAAGAACCCTGCCTCTCTCAATGGAAATGGAGCCATGCCTATTCTTTAATCTGATATGAATCCAAATGGAAAGAAAATATTGTCCAAAAGGGGTCAATAATTTTTTTTCAATGTAACAGCTTACTCAATTGTAAAATAGAGTTAATAGTACTTATATCACAGAGATGTAAAGATTGACAGTTTGTGAATGTGTTGCTCAGTTTTCTCTTAACTAAAAAAGTACTTGATATTTTTAAATTAAGCATCTTTGCTTAATTTATAAAGAGCAACACTTGCTATGGCTTGGTATTGGGTTTTAGTGTGTGATCGGTTAGCGCTGTTGTTTTGGGGACTGTGGGATATGTGCTGAAGCAAAATTGCTGATCTGAGAGCAGGAAGCAAAGGGGCATGGATTGGTATGGTGTTCTCTACAAACAGAACCAAAGGTGTGTGCCCACTCAGACACATGCACAAGGACATGTTTATTCAATAGGGCTATAGCATCATAGGTGTGAAGGCCACAGTGGCTATCTGGACAAGAGAGGGGGAGGATTTGGTAGCCACTCTAGGAAACTGGAAACCACAGAAGAGAAGCCAAGAAGACAGCACCAGCCTGAAGCTACATGTATGGAAGCTCTCTGGGGAACTGTTGGTGTGAGTCCACTATAAAAGGCTGAAAACGTTGGAATGTGATGTCAATAAGTAATTGAAACAGCAAGACATGAACCTGCACAAGGATGAAGCTTGCAAGAGGAGACTAAATTCCTTCTCCTCCTCTTCCTCCTCCTCCTGCTCTGTATACTCCATGTGGAAGGTAAGCCTAGTGGATGGTGCCATTTGCAATTAGGATGGGCCTTTCCACTCAGTCTGCTGACCTGGATGCCCATCATATCCAGAAACACCTTCATAGAGGCACCTAGAAGTGGCTTACTAATCGACTGGGGAATCTCTTAATCTAGTCAACCTGACAATCAGGACTGATCTTCTTAGAGGAAGAAGCATATGAGCTCTCAGAGGAAGAAAAGCCTGGGTTCCAGGATGACCCTTCAAAGTTCCAAAGCCCTCTTAGGACTTCGTCTTACAGGTGACCAGTACACACACCTTTCAGCGTATTTAAGACTGGAAATACAGTCACTGCATATAGTAAACTTTTTGTTATTTTAAAGAGACAAGAACAGAACACAATAGAGTCAAACACAACATAGCACTTCGAAACAGAACACTGCAGGCAATACAGGTCTTCAAAACATAACAACCGGAGATTAACAATGGCTGCCCTAGTCTTGCCTTCTTCAAAATGGTTGTTCATACATTCACACACAATAAACTCAAACAAAACAAAATAATGAAAAATCAGATAAAACAGAAGAGTGAAAGCATTACATGGCATCAAATCAGACAACAAGAAACCAACAATGGCTACCTTAATGTCCCCTGTTTTCTTCAAAAGAATTGTTCTGATCTTCTCAGATATTGCAATCAAACAGTAGAAAAGAGACTTAAACCAACCAAGTCAAAGAATTAAAGCACCATTGGACTTCAGAACCATTCCCCCATATTTATCGGGAATTTTCTATCTTATTGACCCTTCCAGTTTCTTACACTAGGGAGATGATACAGTACTTACACATGTGAGTTTGGTTTATTTCACTTGTGAGTATGGTCTCAAGTCGCATCCATTTACCTATAAAAGCCTCAATGTGGTCCTTCTTTATAGCTGAATAGTACTCCATTGTATAAAAGTACCACATCTTTTTTATCCATTCCTCAATTGATGGGCATTTGGGTTGTTTCCAAGATTTGGCTATTACAAATTGTGCTGCTATAAACATGGTGCACATACATCACTGTGGTATGATAATTCCACTTCTGGGAATATGCCCAGAAGTGGAATAGCTGGGTCAAATGGGACTTCCAATCCTAGCTTTTTGAGAAACCTCCAGACTGATTTCCACAGTGGCTGTACCAGTCTACATTCCCACCAACAGTGGAGAAGGGTTCCTTTTTCCCCACAGCCTCTCCACTATTTGTTGTTGGTGGTTTTCTTGATCCTGGCCATTCTTTCTGGAGTGAGATGAAATCTCAGAGTTGTTTTAATTTGCATTTCTCTAATGACCAATGATGCTGAACATTTTTTCATGTATTTATTTACCATTCATATTTCTTCAGCTGAGAAGTGTGTTTTCATCTCAGATACCCATTTTTGGATTGGGTCTTTGAATTTCGAGGGCCTCATATTTTTTAATTCTTTATATGTTCTAGATAGAAGACTTTTGTCTGAAGGACAGTTGACTAAGATTTTTTTCCAATTTGTGTGTTTTCCTTGCACTCTGTTGGAGATTTCTTTTGACATGCAGAAACTTTTTAATAAGACACCATGGAGCCAAAGATAAGAACCACATGGTCATTTCAATAGATGCAGAAAAAGTTTTTGATAAAGTCGAACACACATTCATGATAAGAATCCTTCAGAAAATTAGAATACATGGCCTTTACCTCAATCTGATAAAAGCCAACTATGACAAACCAACAGCCTGTATCACATTAAATGATCAAAAGCTGAAAGCTTTCACTCTAAAATCGGGAACAAGACAAGGATGCCCATTATCACCACTCCTATTGAATATAGTGCTGGAAACATTAGCCAGAGCAATTAGACAAGAGACAGAAATAAAAGGAATAAGGATAGGAAAGGAAGAAGTTAAATTGTCACTATTTGCAGATGACATGATACTCTACATAGAAGACCCACAAAACTCCATTGAAAGACTTCTGGATGTCATAATCAAATGCAGTATAGTAGCTGGATTCAAATTCGATACTCAGAAATCCATAGCATTACTGTACACAGACAACAAACTCACTGAGAAAGAAATAAGAGAAACCACACCCTTCACAATAGCATCCTAAAAAATGAAATACTTAGGAATCAACCTAACAAAGGAAGCAAAAGATCTATTCAATGAAAATTACAGTACTCTGAAAAAAGAAATCGAAGAGGATCTCAGAAAATGGAAAGACATTCCTTGTTCATGGATAGGAAGAACAAACATTGTGAAAATGGCCATTCTCCCAAAATTATTATACAGATTTAATGCAATTCCCATCCAAATACCATTAGCATACCTCACAGATCTAGAGAAATCATTCTTAAAATTCATCTGGAACGACAAAAGACCCAGAATAGCAAAGGCACTTCTGGGCAGCAAGGGCAGGACGGGAGGCATCACAATCCCAGATTTGAAATTATACTACAAAGCTACTGTAATCAAATCAGCATGGTACTGGAATCAAAACAGACCTGAAGATCAATGGAATAGATTAGAAGATACACCCCCAAATACAAACACACTCAGCCACCTTATCTTTGACAAAGGGGCCAAACATGTTCACTGGAAGAAAGATAGCCTCTTTAATAAATGGTACTGGAAAAACTGGCTTTCCATTTGCTGAAAATTAAAACTAGACCCAAGCCTATCACCATACACTAAACTAAAGTCAAAATGGATCAAAGATCTAAATATTAAAACAGAAACACTAAATCTGCTGGAAAACAAAGTAGGTAGAAATCTTGAAGACATAGGGGTAGGTGGAGAATTCATGAACAAAAGCCAAACTGCACGGGAAACCCTTCCCAGAATCAACAACTGGGCTCTTGTCTTGCATGTAGTGAACTTTGGAGAATTTAAGATATAATTTTTACAACTGAAATTTAATTTTGTATTATATTGAATATTTTATTACCCTGTATTATTTGTGTAGCCTCTCAATCTAAAACTGGAGATAATTTATCTGTTTCTGCCTTACATGTTACTTTGTCTGTTTCTCTCACACACACATGAACACGTACATCCTAAAAATTTCCCAATCTTGATCACATGGTAAATCACACAAGGTCAGTCTCAAATATCAACAAATTATAACAAAAATTTTTACACTAAAGAATGATCTTTAGAACAATGCAAAGAAACAGTATTTGCATTAGATTAAGAAAATATTTAAAGCAAATGAAGTACCTAAATGATCTGGGAAATAAAAATAATACTGTGAACTCAAAGTAAACTGTCAAAATAAACTGTCAAAAATGCTTAGGAAATAAATATAGTAACATTTAGTAGCCTATATGTGGAAATATATTGAGTAAAATAAAACCTCCACTCCACTGCAAGTAAATGTCTCACATAAAGCCCTATCAGGATCAAAAAAGATGGAGAAGGAAGAGAAGGGAAAATGAGAAGAGGGGAGAAGAAGAGAGGGAGAGAGGGATGGACAGTGATAGATTAAAATTTCAACTCTTGAAAATATGAAACAACAGTGTGTAGTTATAGCATATTGTATCAAATAGTTAATAAAATGTAAATATCCAAGTGGGTTTAATAGATACGGTTTCTAAATGATTTTGGAAAATGTAACAATGTCGTGAATGTGACACCAAATGTGAACGCAATTTTCTAATTTTACTGTTCTATGTCATGAAATTTGAAAACACTACAAACCATGTCTTTTTTTCCTAGGGGAAATGTAAAATTTAAAGATTTATTTCATAGAACTTCTGAATATAAAGTAATTGAAAAAAGGTGTCTGAAAGAAAAACTAAATTTAAAAATTTTACATCTGTTTCATGAACAAATCCTGTTATATAAACAATCCAAAATGCAGAAAATGATGGAAGAAGTTTCCAATTGTTTAATAAATCTATAAAATGATAACAATTCAAGCTCTAAAATATTTTCATAGCCAGTCATACATACAACAAAATATCAATATGGATTACACTGTTAAATTACTAAAATCAGTATTGTGTTATAAAAATATGAAATACAATAGTGTTAAGAGCTAAAAAAAAATTGAAATTGTTAACAACATTTCAAAATGTGTGTTTTAAGTCCAAAACTTCTCTAGATAGTATGAATTTAAGCATTATTTTTACAAATATTTCACATAGGATTAGTAAATTGAGTGGCACTATTTCTTGTATTTTTCTGTATTAATCATTAGCAGCTATTGATTGGTGAGTCTTTCCAAAATTAATGTCTTTATGGATATAATAAAGGAAGTGCATGACCTGTTGTATTTGCAGACTAAATATACTAGTGAGGTTACAATTGAAAGACTCAGTTTGATATTGAGTTCTCTATGAAAAACTTATTCACCACACTTCTCAGCAATTGGCAGCAAAAATGTGTTACCTGAGCAACATTTCTGGGTTTTATTTTTATGCATTCTGTTATTTGCATTAAAATGATGTCTTCATGAAATGCGAGGTCATTCTAGTAATTGACATACTTCCATCTGAAACAATTACAGGAATCTCATTCAAGATGAAATAAAATATAATCTGAAACACAGTACTGCCCTCCACAAGATAAAAGCAATTGATTCCTGTGGGTAAAGTATGCAGGTGGCCATTGTGGTAAACCTGCTTGTGACAGCAAAAAGAATTTGAAAGCCCAAGATAATCCCTTTAGAAAGGTTACAGTAAGCTATAATTTTTATTATATTTTTAGAAAAGCTAGCATTAGTCTCCAACCTTACTAATTTCACTTGTGTGTCTTTCCATGGTTTAACCTTGTTATTTTACTTTTATTGCTTTTATCTTGCAGAGGTGATAATGGAAACTATTTCCATGATCATTATTTCAGATTTGTGCATTTTTTTCTTGGTGTACTAATATACATATATATTAAAATTATACTTTATGTCATAATATAGTGAAAGAATAAAATGCAGAACTACACAGGTGTTGGAGTGTCTGTTCTTGACCTTCTATTGGGCAATATCCAAGTTCATCAGTGCTAAAATCCTGGATGAGAAGAAAATTACAGTGATGCTTTCTGAAATCTCTCCATACTGTTGTACTTCAGGAAGCACAGTATCTTAGCAGGCTCTAAATGTGTTTCTGACTCAACTCTCAGGAACATATCATAGATAAAATTCTCTTTGCAATACCATTCAAAGAATCTACCTACTACTCAACTGCTGATGAATATCAACAAATATAAGAATTTATTATTGTTTACTATGTATGTTAAGATGAGGAACCTTATTTTATAGGGCACCAAGACATTGGTACTAAAAAAAAAAAACAAGAAAGGAAGCATAGAATAGGACTTGATTATTGTAAGCTCACAAATTACATGGTCATATATTTCAATAAAAGAGAAAAATATATGAAAATTGAATTGAGTACAGTTTAAATGGAGCAGTCTTTTTATAATGCATTCATCAATTTCCTCAGATCATTAATTGATGAAATGAGAGAGGACAAGTCTAAAAGGCCATTTGCATAATATTTTTCCAAATTTCTATAGCATTATTTATTCTAAATTATAAGGCATTTATATCTTATTGTCTTTGTCTTTAAGATTTAATAAAAAGGAATTGATAAAGAATAAAATAGATACATGTAGTTATGGCTTATGTCTGGATGTCCCCACAAAACTTCATGTAGTGTGGCTTTTCAGAGGTGGCTGAATTTAGAGTGTATGCTTCTCTGATTGATTCATGGTGCAAGGCTAAGATTAAGCATGCTAGGATATGAGTTTTGCTTGCTCTAAACGGGTGGGTAACCTGGATATAAGATAAGAGACAGAAAGGGGCTGGTCTTTTCTCTTGCTTGCTTTGCTGCCTTCTGCCTTCCATAAACTGTCTCTCCTCTGTGATACCTCTCTTCCATGCCACCCTGCCTTGGAACCAGGTGATTACAGACTGAAACCTCTACAAACTCTGAGCTAAATATACCTTTTCCTCCTTTAACTTTGCATGTCAGATATTTTGTCTCAGTCATGAGAAAAGTAACGAAGACCTATGCTTATTACATATATGAAAATGTATTTCTCAAATCAAGAACTTTGTAACCTAGTGTGTAGTTATTTCTGTTTTCTGTACAGTAAAATTCAAAATACAAACAATGATAAGGGAGTGGGATAACATTTAATAAATAATGACAAAAAAGTTTGAAATATATATTGAAACTATGAATTTATGCAACAAGATCTATTTCTTTAAAACACAAATGCATAGAACACAATATTTGAAGCTTAAACTGCTGATACTATGCAAATTAGGGATAGATTACAAAACTGCTAGGGTAAAAATGCTCTCAATGTGTATGTATAAATACTTATTTATCACCATATAATGAAAAATCTATACTCAACATGTAATGAAATTATACATACAAGAAAATCTACCAAATGGAGTTTATGGCAATGTTCTGTTCTCTTTTATACTCTTATGATTTCCAAACTATGCATGACACTTATGCAAGTGGGAGCAATAGCACTCTCGGCAGCAGCCTGTGTCAGGTATGTCAGATGGCCCAGGCACTCAGTCTCTGTAGTGCATACCCTGTGCCAACTACTCTCCAGAAACATCGTGCACATATTATCACTTCCAAGATTTATGTACAAATTAACTGAACAGAAATTAGAAGATTATTATGGGTGATCCTGACCTAATCAAGGGAACCCTGGAAACAAGGCAAGGAAGTACAAGCCTGCTGCCCTGAGCAAAAGCAAATATTCACTGTGAATTGCTTCTGGAGGATAAAAGACAGGATTACAGTCCTCCCTAAGACCTCAGACTGCCCCTTCGCTGATAGCTGACTGAAAACAAAAACACAGTCCTACAGCACAAAGAAATACATGCTGAATGCATATGAAAGAGTAGCCTTAGTCACAGATGTGTTCAGAGGTTGATAAACTTCTTGATTTTAGCCTCCTTACCACCATTTGGAAAATGTGGCATACCCTGTCCAGACTCCTCACCCTGGAAGCAAGAGTAAATGTCTTTTATTTCAAGAAACTGAATTTGTAGTAATTTCTAACATAGCAATGGAAAATGACTAGAAGCTACTTGATAACAATTGGAAGGCTCAGGGGATTGATTATCAAGTGACATGCACAATTGACATGCACATTTAGAAGAGAAAAAAGTTTTCAACTTGCGTTAGCAAGCGAAGATAAGACCTAAGATGATTTAAAAGAAAAATAATAAATAAATTAATAAATAAATAAATCCAAGCAGACATTTCATGGAAAAGATAAATTTCTTATTACCAATTTACTAGCTTTAAGAAGGCAGAGAGACCTAGACTTGGCATAATTTTAGGTCAATTCTGCAAAGAATTCTCAGATATGTAGTATATAGAAGGAATAAAAGTTGAGCAGAAAGTGAGCAAGTCTTTGAAGCTTGAACACCAGCTGACTTGCTTAAGAAACGGTTGGAAAATATTCTTGTAGGTGAAAAAAAAAAACAGAAATGAGAAATATAACTCTTGAACAATATTAATGTAAAAGAAGTGTAGGAGAAGATAGAGAAAGGGAAACAAAGAAAAGAGAATGTAGAAGAATGAAACAATGAGAAAAACAAGTTAAGGTTTGTTTTCTAAGTCTAAATTTTATGGCTAGCTTAACAATGAATTCCTTCAGTAACAATTTCTTAACTTTATTCCGGAAAGTCATGAGTGTTATCAGAAAACATTTTTGTGACTCTCAAAAATTATATACATTTACTAGGTACAAAGTTTTATTATTTTTGAGTATCTTGTAGTTTTCAAGATATACATGTATATACATATGTATATATTTATTTAATTTTCAAATCCACACTGACAAGCTAGAGATGAATTTTATTATTAATCTATAAGACAGAGAGAAGAGTTCATAGAATCTGTTGAAGGCAAACAGTTTTGATAATTGTAATCTCAGTTGCACTCATAAATTAACAAACATTTCACTTCATGTTCTATTATTAACTATAACAAAAAATCAAGAAATTAAATCAGTATTAGTGTAAGAGATAATTAGTTCACTTTTAATATGCTGAAATTAAAAAATATAGTAAACTATAATTTTTTTCTCTATCATTACTTGTTAAAATAATAAAACCTAATGCAATTTCAAATGTGTTCTTTCACACTAACATTGCAAATCAAGATTTTCAGTAGACCACAAAGAAATAAAGACTTGTCAAAATAGAACATTTGATCAGCAGTTACAGCATTTGTTGTTATAAAAATATTTTTAACTTAAATTATGATTAAAATTATTACAATTGAATAATGTTTATATTGCTCATGGTACTTTGCTTAATTATTTTAATGCATTGTTGAAAGTAAGGTGTTAGGTTTAGAGTTATGGAATTGAAGAAAGTATTATAAATATATAGATATAAGCTTATTTATCTTTCTTACGTTTTTCTCCTTGATTTTGTTGTCATTCTTTTCTAAGGCAGTATCAGCCATATCAGTGACTTTATTTTCAATAATTGGAAATGTTGCTGCTACAGTGAAAAAAATGTATCTATTGCTTTTAAAACAAAATACAGTAAGGAAAAATCCCAAAGGTAGTTGGAAGCGAGAAAGCCAGATTTGGTTTCTTAACTAGGGCTTAAAGCTTGGGGCCTTCACACTGACCTACACATCTAGCCTATTTTATTTAGACACAGCATCACACTAAATTGTCCAGACTGGAGTCAAACTCGGGATCCTCCTGCCTAAGATTCACTGAGTGCTAGCATTGCAGGTGTGGACTCCCACAGCGGGCTGTAGTACAGATTTTTAAGTCCCTCACAGTACTCTGGGATCACCCACTTTCTACATAAACAGGATTAAAGTACACTGAGAGCTGCTCTGTCAGGAAGGTGGGAAATAGCTCACTCACTGGTCCGTGTTGGGTAGGGTGGGCCAAAAGCTAAAGTGAATGGGATTATAGAATGACTGGGGTTCATGGAGTTTTTTGGACAGGCTGTTTCCTGTAACCTCTCCATGTTCTCTAACAGGGTGGTCAGGATTTTAAAATCAGCACATGATACTCAAAAGTGAGCATCAGAGTTTCCAGGTTTCTTTCAGACTAAGTCTCCAAAGTGCAGCACCCTCCTCTCTACCACATGTTAGTGATTAGCACGGTCAGATGCCAGTCCAGTTTCAAAGGGAGAGGACATGAACCCCACTCCTCCATAAGAAGACTGACAGGAGGGCAACCGAGAAGGTCCACTCGTCATTGATCAACAACATACACTACATTTTGAAAGACACAAAGTCAGCTCTTTTTTGAAAATCAGTTAGCAAGTCTACCCTACCCTAAAGATTTGGATTTGTCACTCCCAAAGTCACATAAGTCAATTCCTCAAATTAAGTTCTTCTACCTATGTATGAGTGGATACAAATCCTATTTGATCTATTTTGGGGGTTGTTTGTTTTTTGAGAATTATGACTAATTCTGTGCTGTTCCTATTGTCTTATTATACACAATCATTCAAGGGAAATAAAATATTTTATATATTGACACATGTTTTTTTTTCACTTTCCACTGACATTTAATGAATTTAGTAACCAATAGAACCTCTGTGAATCAATACAAATACTTGCTGGTTTGTCGAACATTTAGAAACAATAGAAGTTAGATTTCAATTTAAGTATTTCATATGTCCATTGCACTTAGAAAAAAATACCAGTATAAACAACTCATTAAATAATCACTTTAAATGTTGGTTTTGGGAAAACAAAAAGTAGTGTTGGAAAAACTACTTTAAAAAAATTTTTAAAGAATTTTCAGCACCTAAACTGAATTAATGTTTGCGTTTTTGCAATAATAAATTGTTATTGAGCTATTATTGAGAATGAAGTTCTATCTGAAATGCTTTAGATTTAGTAGCAAAAAATCTTACACTGAATTATGACAGTTCCTCTTACTAGTCCCACTGTACGTATTAACAAAATACAGTTTAAAAATATTAAGTAACATTCTCATTCATATGTCCAGTAAGGGCCAAATGAAGAATTCTAACACAAGTTTTTCAGAGTTCAGGTCCAAACTGTTTTCATCTTGTCTTTTGATATGAATATTTGCATAAATGAAGTACAGTATTGTCAGGTGTTTTGCCAACTCATACTAAAAGCTATGAGTTTTGGACTGAAAGTTGATCTTTGTTTTTGTGCTCTGTGTACTTCACCTTTTTTGTTCCCTTCTAAGAATCAACAGCAGTCTCCTCTTTGCCAGTTTCTTCTAGTTTTGTATGTATCTATTCATTACTCACATACTGAGTTTCTACTATTTGAAAGGCAAAAGTTTCTCATGATGATATTGCTTCAATCTTGAATGCACCTCAAAAGCCCATGTTTTAAAGACTTAGTTACTAGCTTGGCAATATTAGAAGGTGGTTGAATATTTAAGAGTTAATGTATCATGGAAGGTGTTCTGTTCAAGGAGAATACATCCTTGAAACAGATGACTTATCCTTCGTCTGTTTTTCACGTCCTGGTGATGAGTAGATTTCTTTTGTTCATCATACACTCTCGCTGTGCTGCATCTGTGGACACCAAGAAATGGGTTCCACCAACCAGGCACTGGAGACCTTCAAGGTTGTAAGAAAAGAAACAAACAAGCAAATACTAAACAACTTTCTTTTCTTTTTTCAAAGTTGAATGTGTCAGGTATTTGTTACAATTATGAAAAGCTGACTAAATCAAATAGTACTAGGGCTTTTTTTCTTTGTATATAATAAAAACTCAATTAAAACAGACCTTGGAATAAACAACTGTATTGGTTCATCTAAGAGAATCATGGGACAACTAGAAAAGCACCTGGTTTTCTGGGGCAATGGAAACTGGCCTCTCAAAAGCTCCTAGAGTGTTTTATCTTCTCTTCTTGATTCTTTTCTTTTACTGCAGACTCCTTTCTGTTGCAAGGAAATAGCCACAGACATATACAGAAATTCACGTGTCCATCACTGGTAAGGAAGTGGAGGAATTGAGATCCTTTATTTGATTTCAGATAAAATCATATGCTGACCAGGATTTTTTATCTGCTCTGTAGTGATGCCCATCCATGACTGATTAAAATTATGAGGAACTACAACCTGAAAGAAGTATTTTCTCTATTCAAACTGCATGGTTTCTTCCTGAAGGAATACAGAGTTTTGCTGATTGAGAAAATAACAGCTGATCACTATACGCATTTTTCAGATGCCCTGATGTGGTACTGCTGACTGGTTCCATATGATATGAAACACATGTGAAAGTTTGCCTATATTATGAAAGGTAAAGAGGAAAATTTTCTCACTATATCTGACTTATAATGGCAAACAAGCTCATTCCTACCACTGACTTTCCACAAAGCCTTCTATTTGGTTTTCTAGTGCATCAGTACTCACAGTTTTATTTTAATAAATGGCTACACCATTATAAAATACAGGCTGCCAGCTTCCAATCGTATTGTTGATATATGAAGTTATAGCTTTGGTAATGTGTTCCAAGTGAATTATTTTTAAAATGGAATGGAACACTTTAGAAAAAGGGTATGGACAAAAAATTTAAAAAAAGGAAACTCATCTTTAAAAAGAGTAAAATGGTGTACTTGGATATATAGAGTCTCTGATAATTCTGATGATACAACTTGTTCTAATTGCACACTATAACATGTAGCATATGGGCTACACATACAACGAATCCTCTTCAAAAATCTAATTCTTTCAAACAGATCTGATAAGTACCAGATTTTGGTATTTTCTCTGAAGAAATTGGATTGAAGAAATTCTATTTTTACTGCAATTCCCACAGATACACTTTAACGGTCACTTAAACAATGCTACATTTCATATCATCAATAAAGATGTGGAACAGATAATCTTACTAGTGTTTTTCCTACGTTGCTCGTAAGTACTTGAGCCAACTTGTAATTGAGGATCTGAATCGCCACTGCGAAAACATAGCTATAGACACTTGAGTCAAAACACTATTAAATCAAGTTTTCCCATTGCCTATTAAGGTTTTAATATAACTTGTAGTAATAACTGAATCGAAAAACCACAAGGTTTCTATTTTAAGTAATCTAGTTCCCTCTATATCATCCAAGATGAACTAGTTGTGATATGTAAGTCTCAATAGCTTCCTTATATAAGCTATCAAGCAGTTCTAAAGAAAATAAATTGGTTTTGGAGGCCAGTATCAAGTGAAATTTTTCTGTAACAGCTGACAAAGTCATACGTCTGCTTCCTATTTAGACTATTTGTAGTTCAAAACAATAAAAACCATACATTCCCACATAGAACAATAGAACATTTGCCTTTTCTTAACCTTATACATTTTAGGATGTAATTAAATAAATACAAACTGTAATAAACTGAAGAAGTCATTATAAAATTTCACATAGTTAGTCCTTCTTAATAATCTTTCCAGTTATGATAAAATAAAGCATAGTTACTACATGCCTGTCTGAATTGTTTTGCTGTTCTCCAGGTTATTTTGGTCACCAGTCATGTTTCATTCTATTCTAATTTTATTTAAGTATGTAGAGAATTACCTTTTAACACAAACCATAAACAGACAATAAAGCCCACTTTCTTTTTTTACCAATTCAAGGTTATACATAGCTTATCAGTGATACAGTTGTTTAGAAGGCAAACATTTTCTCCAGTAAAATCTGAAACAGATTTTTCTAACCAATTTGTGATTTTGCTGTTACTACATTTTACTGCAAGATATTTCTAAGTACTTTTTAAGAGTAACTTTCTGATAATGGGTGACATAATTTGGCTTATCCATGGTTATAAACATACATGACAGAACATGTATTTTACATCTCCATCACTTCAATCATGATGGACACCATACTTTTTTCAAATCTTTCAGTTGTCTTCTATCTTGAAGTCAGATGCTAAGATTTTAGGAAAAACAAAGGTGAAGGCAAGAGTTTGGTCCAAAGTAGAGATAGGAGACAAAATCTAATGTGAATAATGTAAAATAGATCTATGTGATTGTGTGTGTGTGTGTGTGTGTGTGTGTGTGTGTGTGTGCGCGTGTGCGTGTGTATTTAGTACCAAAGTTTGGAAAGTTATTTTAAAAAAAAGTTGTGCTTTAAAAAATATTCTCAGTTAAAAAAGAAAAATCTACAGCCGTAGGAGAAAAGCAAACCATGTTATTTAATAAAAATTATTTAAAACCTAAAACTAGTATGGCATTTGTGAGTGCTGCATATATAAACAATATAACATCTTTGCTAAAGGTATTATAACAGGACAACAAAAGCGTAACAAGCACTTTGAAAGCACATACTTAACAATTTTCAACTGCTCATAAACACCAACAATATTCTAAACACTTTTCTTGTAACATTTAATTTAGTCTTTAAAAACATTGTAGATATGTGCTTTTGCTACGTGATTTTTCACAGAGGACAGAGACACGCTGGTGACATAGTGATTCTATGAAACATGACATGACAAGCAGTGATAGCTGGGCAACTTGGGCATAACCTGTCTACTTATGATCCTCTACTTTTCATCCTTCTGCTCAACTTTTTTCATGTATTAGAGGCACATGCTTTTTAAGACAGAATTGGAAGAATTTTACTCATATTTGTCCTAACCAGGAGCAGTGACAGTATTTCTATTGTAGTTTAAAGATAAATTCCATCACAAACTCTCCTGATTCACTTCTTAACTTTCTCATGGTATCACTTCCCTCTATTTATTCTTTCTTGCTTATGACTGAGAAATCCAGAATAACCAAGTGACATTTTTAATAGCTAGATGTCTAACTCTGTCTTCAGGAAATCTAGAAATGAATGCTTCATATCAAACAAGTATCAACTACTCATGAGACACTTAGATTCAAAGGCTGCCTCAAATTTCTCCTGCAGGTTGAAAAGACTTGCACAGTGGGTCACTTGCAGGATGACAACCTATGTGGCTGCTGTTAATAGCTGGCAGTATCTAGATCTTCTAGTGATGATACGTAGAGGATGTGTGCCACGAACCTACTAAAAGTAACCTGAGAGCCCACAGGTATATTTATAAGTGGTCATTGACCTTCCTTAGCTGCTGCCTTCTGGTTGGTGGGCACCCTGTCCTTGGCCTCTTTTCTAGAACAGTAACCAAGCCATGTCAAAGAGCAAACGTGGAGTTGGGTATGGGGGCACACACTTGTAATCCCAGCACTTGGGAGGCTGAGGCAGAATGATCACTGCAAGTTCCAAGCCAGCCTGGCTACAAAGTGAGTTCAAGGACAGCCTGAACTGCATAGTGAAAACTTGTCTCAAAAAATACCAAAATAGGAAGACCTCAGCAGCCAAGGTTAGGCTAGGCCACCCCTCCCCAGCACCTGGAAGATCTCAGCGGCTGGAGGGATCACTGGCTGCCTCTTCCTCACACATGGATCACCTCAGCAGCCAAGGAGAGTGTCAGCCACCCATCCCCCTCACCCAGAGGACCTTAGCAACCCATAGGAGTTTCAGCAACCCCTTCTACAACTAGCAGTACTTCAGGGGGCTGGTGGGAGTCTTGGCAAACCCTTCCCTCACCCAGAGGACCTTAGCAATCTAGCACAGGCATGGGTGAGTTCTTTCATACAGAGAGCCCCAGGTGGGCTTCCA
>RJWT010010220.1:0-24417 GCA_004365215.1 Cuniculus paca | reverse complement strand
CTAGGGCGGACAAAGTCCTGGGTCACCAGAGGCCTTTGCTCACAGGCACACACACCCCCCCCAGCCACCAGGGCTAGGCTCAGGCCTGTGGGTGGTCACTCCCTGGGCACTCCCTCCCCCTAAATCGTGCAATAGTCAGAATGTCCCTCTTCCGGGAGACAGGAACGTGGGTGCTCAGCTCCTGTGTCCATGTCTCCGTGTAAGTGCTGTTTTGGGCAGGAGTCGCCACACAAGGTGACATTGACAACCATGTACAAAGCCACCGCAGCTGCTGCCGCTCTGCCGCCTGTACAGAAGAAACTGAACCTTTTTCATATTCTAATAAATCAATGTGAGTTTTTGACAGAGTCCGGGGCTGCTTCCTGGGTGAGGGGCCTCAGGAAGGAGAGGGCCCTGAGTTAGTTAGCTCAAGGGCTGACTGGGAAACACTTAGCTGCTGATGTGGTCGTTGCCAGGTGCCAGGCATTCAGCCGTGAGCAGGGCAGGACCACCTGCCCCTGGGAGCCCTCAGCCTAGTGTGGAAGAGCAGCGTTCGGTAAGCGTTCGTGCAGCTGTGGAAAACCCCGGTGCATGTGAGCGCCGCGAATTAAGGGGGCAGTGATGAGGAAGGCTCTGCTGATGCACCACTGAGGTAACCATCGGGTCTCAGGAGGTCCCGGATATTCTGTGAACATCCTGGGATCTGAGAAAAGACCTGTGTGACTGGGTTGTAGTGACAGCATGAGAGGCAAGGTTGGGATTTTGCCATCCATGTTAAGATTTTGCCAACCCTAGTGGCACAAACCTGCAGTCCCAGAACTCTACAAGGCTGAGGCAAGAGGATCACGAGTGAAGTCTAGCCTGGGCACCATAGAAAATTAACAAGACCCTGTCTCCAAAGAAAGAGGAAGGAAGGGAGGGAGAGAGAGAAAAGGAAGGACTGGGGATGTATCAAGGCCCTGGTTCAATCTCCAGTAACATATGAATACACAAGGATTTGGTCCTTAAACTACAGGCGGTGGAAAGTCGCTGAAACCCTGTGTTCTCACCTATAAAATGGGGACCTTAATCCCTAGATGAAATGTGCTCTGGACCCCTTTGGTGCGCTTCCAGGAACTGACCACCAGAGGGCCTTGGCGTGCACTCGGGTCCTCTCGGAACCCGGGCCCTTCCAGCAAAGCTCTTCGCTCAGCCCGGGACCTGAATGTAGAGCTGCTTCACGAAGTCTGACGTGAGCACTGGCAAAAAGACTTGCGGAAGGACGAGACTGTGCATCTACAATGGTGTCACGGCAGGGAACGGATGGTATACTCAAGGTGTGGGCAGGTTGAGGGCGCCTACCCGGGATGGGCCCCTGGCGCTCGCCCAGGAAGCTGTTGTAACCACTGGGCCTGAAAGGGCAAGTGCTGGGAGGGGCAGCCTAGCGCAGCTGCGGCCACAGGTGGCAGAACGCAGCCCTTGCCAGGGCGGGTGACGGGTCCATTAGATGCGTTTTGGTCCTGATGGGGCCCTCATTGGCGAAATCCAACTGAAATCTGGAGGGGAAGGCAGCCCTGTGCATGAACCGAAAGGGGAGATGGGACATCCGAGCAGAGCCGCTCAGTGTCCATTGTCCTTGGATGAAACGGGCATGTCCCCGTGGCTTCATGGTTACAGAATTTCTGTTCGACATGGTGAAAAGGTTTTGATAGGAGGTAGTGGTGATGCACGTTTTGGAGGTACGAGGATGCTGAATTATTCGCTTGAAAGTGGTTAATTTTATGTTATGCGAATTTCACTTCAATTCGCAAAAATCCTCATCCTCTTTAGGGCAATGGGGTGCGCAAATAACAACGGCAAAGTGTGACAGCCCTACTTTTGTGGCTGGTCTTGAGGCCTAAGATAGCATCCTCTTTCCTCCTCCTTTCCGCATTCCTCTTTCCATCGACCAGCACCTTGACTAAATTTTTTGTTTTGTTTTGTTTTTTGCAAGATCTTGCTATACAGTTCAGGCTGGCCTTGGACTCACTATGTAAACCAGGTTGGCCTTGAACTCCCATATCCTCCTGCCTCAGCCTCCCAAGTGCTGGGATTACAGGTGTGCACCATCACGCCAGGCTGATCGGGGCTTTTATTTGGTAGGGTATCCTGAACCTCTGTTCCCATGGAGCAGTTGAGCTTCTGATTTCTCTGATGTGTCCTGGGTTCCCCAGTTTCCCACCAATCAGCATGATTAGACATGAGGGGACTGGGAAGTGTCTGAATCCTCTGGATTCCAGTGAGTTTTCCTTCTCCACTCCCACCGTGTAGCAGGAACTTATTTCCCCCTTGTTAACCCAAAACGATCACCCTAACTGGTACAGCTGACCCCTTCTCTGCCTTTTGATTAAGTAACACGGAGAGCCCAGTGTGACTGCGGGGACACTCCTTACAGCAACCATGTCTGGGTTCCCTGGAGGAGATATTCCTCTTTGGCCATTAAGGACTCTAGACCCACTGGACCCTAAGTCAAGGGGACAGAAGGAAAACGTCTGCTTGTAATTTGGAATAATAGTGAGGAAAGTCATATCCACCCCTAGGTCCCTGAGCCTGTGAGAGGTGAGGTCATTTACCAGCTGTGGATGTAAAGCATGCACTGCCTCCTGCCCACCAGCAACCAGCCTTAGAGCGCACTGTCTCCTAGTGGTGCTTTCGGCTGCTGCAGGCAGTCACTGGGCTGCTTGTGGCTGCAGGGCACGGCGTGAGACCAGTGTGATCCTCAGGTGGGATCTTTGCTGGATGGGGTCTTTCAGCATAAAGTGGAGCTTGGGAGGCAACACGTGTGTGGCAGAGTGATGAGTGAGGCCTTGTGTGGCATGCAGAAGTGACAGTGCTGGCAGAGCCCTGGAGTGGGGCAGGGCGTCCAGAGTAGGCGATAACACAGCTGCTTTCTTGAAGAAAAAGGGGTCAGTGTGATCAGACTCAGCCAAGTAGTGAGCTGCCCTCCTAGGGCAGTGGTTCTGAGAGCCTTCACACTCTTAGAAATTATCCAGGATCCTGACGGGTTTGTGTTTGTGTGAGCTATTATCTATCGATTTTATTGGCTTAGGAATTAAAGTTTTAAAATATGAATTTATTTCAAATGAATAAACCCACTACGTGTTCCTATAAAGTTTTTAGTGAAAACTAGTTTCCAAACAAAAATGATGTGATGAGGATCATTATTTGACAGCCTGGCCTAAGAGAAGACAACCACGTTCTCAAGTCCTCAGCGTTCCATCTGTTGTACACTTGTCATGTAGCCTCTGGGAAAGTGCATGATACACTCTTGGAAGAGTGGCAGTAAAAAGGCAAACCGTGACTTAGTGTTAATATGAAACTAGTCTTTTTTTTTTTTTTTTTTTTTTTGCGGCACCGGGGATTGAACTCACGACCTTGCGCTTGCCAGACAGGCGCTTAGGCCGCTGAGCTAGATCCCCAGCCCTGTTTTTGAGACAGGGTCTCACTATGCCGTTCAGGCTGGCCTTGAGCTCACTTTGTAGCCCAGGCTGGTCTCAAACTCACAATGATCCGCCTATCTCAGCCTGCCGAGTGCTGGGATTACAGGCGTGAGCCACCACGCCCGGCCTATGAAACTAGTCTTGATCTCGTTGAACTCCTGAAAGAGATCTGGAGACCCCAGTACATGGTGCCATATGGAACAGTCTGGTCTTCACCTGATGGCAACTTGGACACTCATCCTTGTCGACCACCTCAGGTTGGTGAGGGAAATGAGTTGAGCCTGTGTGTATTAGCTTCCTATAGCAGCTGTAACAAATGACCACAAACTTAGCAGCTTAAACTAACACAAATTTACTACAGTTCTGGAAGCCTGATGTCTGAAATGGGCCTCATGGGGCTAAAGTCAAGGTGTCAGCAGGTCTGCATTCCTTTCTGGAGGGTCAATAGGAATGTTTCCTTGCCCTTCCAGAGATCCCTGCCATCTTCAAGGCCAGCAGTGGACAGTCCCTCTCCTGCCTCACATCACTCTCACACTGATTCTTCTGCCTTCCTCCTCCATCTTTTAAGACCTTTGTGATTACACTGGGACCGTGGAGATAATTCAGGTGAATCTCCTTGTTTTGTTTGTTTTTGAGACAGGGTCTCACTATGCAGCCCAGGCTGGCCTCAACCTCGCGGCAACTCTGTTACCTCAACCTCCTGAGTGTTGGGAGTGCAGGTGCACGCCTCCACACCCAGCTAGAATCTCCCTATTTTTAAAGTCAGCTGACTGACTAACTTAATTCCATCTGCTTCCTTAATTCACCCTTTGTCATATAACACATAACCTATTTGCAGATCTCAAGGATTAGAGCATGGACATTTGGTAGGTGGGTTTATTATTCTGCCTATCACAGCATGTGTAGCCTTATCCTTGTCTCCCTGACCTCTGTGGGTCCACTGACCAGGACCCAAGGTAGCCAGAGAAAGAAGCTGACCGTCTTGCCAACCCAATTCTAAAGTGGCTCCTCCACAGTGGATGCCCTTTCAGAGTGTCCATGTGGGTTTAAGCAGCTTCACTACTTACCCCTGTTTCAAGCATCCATATGTCTCCCCCTAACAGCTTCTCTGGCTTAGCCACCACCATGAATCAGTGTGGATCTGGACCTTGGGTTGTCTTCCACACAAAGTGGATCCTTCAGAGCCAGAGGTCTGCTCCTGGGAGGCTCTCCTTTCGTCACTGTGCTCCGGGGACACCCTGCATGTGGCTGCGATGCAGCAGCTGTCCGTTTGTGGTTGGACTAACACACCATGCAGACCCCTTTGGAAATCCTGCCTGCTTTTTCCTCAGTATGATCAGATGATAGCAACCTCACCAAGTGTGGACTGTGGGGGAAGCAGTGAAGCAATAAGAGTAGGTACCAGGGGAATTTGAACCACCTGCTCATGCAATTTCCTTGTGCCTTCTGGACTTGCTCAGACCTGATCCCATATATGCTATTTCATAATAGAGTGCCACCATGCGTGTCCGATTTTATGAGACGACTCAGATAATTTCCAGTTCTGCTTGCTCCCTCAGTGTCCCACAGTCCGAACTTCTGTCCCTACCATGTCCAGTGTGAGTCCACTTTTTAAAAATGGAGAACGGTCATTGGCAGTGGAGGGCACAATTTAATCCAGAACCCTAAGGGTCTAATTGTGCCTGGAGTCTCCCATTGGAGGCTGGGCCTGGAGCAGCTTTTCTTGCCATGGTTACTTCCCGGTGATTGTGCTCACATGAGAGGCAGCGTGCTCTGCAGCCTGCACCTGCTTCTGTACCTTCTCTTGCTCCAAGCCTCACTCAAGACAGTCTCATGGGTGTTTTAGTAAATGGCTAAAGCAGCACAGCTGAGTGGGGCATATATTGCTTCCAAATTCCAGAGTCTTGCCGAAGTCTCATCTGCTCCTTTCTTCATAGTGGGTATTACAAGGTTTGGCAACTTGTCTCTCATGTTAGAGGAGAAATCTTAACATGTCCTAGACCACTGGACCCCTTAGAATCTTCACTGACATGGTAGCCCCTGAATCGTGGAATTTATCCCCTTTCCCTAGCAAATATGTTTCACTAAGAATCTAGATTGTTTACAATTTCTAGTTCACTGGGCCCAATTACCATTATGCTATCAGTGTGATAGGCAAGCATAATGTTTCGATTTTTTGGAGCGGGGTTGGGGACAGGGTTTTGTCATGTAGTTCAGGCTGACCTTGAAGTCCTTATGTAGCCCAGGTTGTCCTCAAACTCACGGTGATCCTCCTGCCTCAACCTACCAAGTGCTGGGATATAGATGTGCGCCACCATGCCCAATCAAGCATAATATTTTGAACTGTGTTGAGACAATCAATGTCCCTTTAGGCGGGGTGCGTTGGCACATGCCTGTAATGCTAGCATTTAGAAGGCTGAGGCAGAAGGATCTCTGCAAGTTCAAGCCCAGCCTGGGCTACAAAGTGAATTCAAGTCCAGCCTGAACTGCATAGGGAAATCCTGCCTCAAAAAGGCAAAAACAAAACAAAAGTCCCTTTGATCTACCTTGTGATAGACATCTGGAGAGTAGGCAAAGCCCAGAGGTACCAAGGGAATGTTACTTCTGTCTCTGATGCATACGGAGAAAATGTTTCTAACTATGTGGAGCAGAAAGGAAAGCATAGTCAGGGGTGCACAGCAGCAAGGGTTGGGCTGATCTCTTCCAGTAAAAATGCCATGTCTGGGACCACAGCTGCAAGTGCCAGTACATCTAACTAACTTTACTGTCATCTGTAATCATTTCCAAGGTCAAATGATTTTGCACCAGCCATAAATAGGTGAGTTAAATTGAATCAGGAGGCCAGGTGTGATGGCATATGCCAGTGATCCCAGCACTTAGAGCCTGGGGCAGGAGGATTGCTGTGAGTTCAAGGCCAGCCTGGACTACATAATGAGACTCTGTCTCAAAAACATAACAAAAAACTGAATCAGGACAGGGAAAACTGCCTCTAGATATTCTGAGTCTCTCATGGTGGCACTAATCCCTGAAATTCCCTTAGGGATGCAGTATTATCTTTGGATTGTTTATTTGTTTGTTTTCCTCCTGGCACTGAGGTTTGAATGTTGTGCGTTTGCCCTGAGCTACTTGCACTCAGGGTGGACTCAAACTTTCAGTCCTCCTGCTTCAGCCTCCCAGAGTACTGGGATTATAGGCCTGTACTCCCAGCTGGTTCGCTATTTTGATGGTGAGCTCAGGGGCTTCTGCTTGGCCCTTCCACTCCCTAGAGACCTCACTCCATGAGTCAGGAAGTCAGCGGGGGATTCTGTCATTTAGTAGACTGACAGGGTAGGTCTTTGTCCCATGGCAAGCACTTGGGCTAACTGGTAGACCATGATGGCATTTTGAATCCCAGAGGTTATCATCAGCTCAGAGCCAGGATTTTACTCTTTTACAAGGAGACAGACCACAGGTTCTGCTGGGGGAAATTCAGTGTACACTTATGGCAGCATTGTGGAGCCTTCCTCAAGAGGATTCATTCATTCAAGGGATTTTAGGAGCCAAGCAGAACCCCAGGAGGCCACCCAGGTTCTGCCATTAGGAAAATGAATCAGGTTTCTGCTCACCAGACTTAGTAGAGTTTTTTACTTAAGATAAAAAAAAAAAATTAGATGGCAGCCACTGACAGCATCCTAGAGACTCCACAATCAGTGAGGCTTTGTGCTGCTCTGGGTGCATCCAAACCCTAGTTACCATTCTTTCCCTGGGTTTTATTCAAAACAAAACAAAACAAAACGACACCTTGGACGATGGTTTTTTGCCACTGTCTGGTCTCCTGCATTGCAGGGCTTCCTTCTCGCTGGGTCAGAAAATCAAGGAACCCAGTTCCATTTGGCATCTGCTACCTTACCTCTGGTGCATAGGAGAAAGGAGCACAGAGTTTTGGGATGCTGTGAAAAGAGGGTGGTTGGGCAGAATAGATACATTCATCCCAAAATTCCCTTCTCCCTTGGCCTTCCTATGTGGCTGGCTGGGAAATCCCCATGCTCCAGCCTCTTTCTCGGGAGGCCAGTGTTCCGGTTAACTGCACAGACTGGCTGTGCCACAGGGCACCCCACTGACACAGCCCCCAGCCTGTCAGTGCCCCCTTGCCAACCAGCTTGGCCCCATCCAATCTCGGGTTTGGCCCTCCTTAGTCTAACCCCCAGGATGCCACCCAGGCTCTGCCAGTACAAACTGGCAGGATTCTGCCATGGGTATGCAAACTGCCTCCTCCTGGAGTGGGCTGTCCTGAGATGCAATTCTCACTGTTGGCCTGGAGGGGATGGAGGAGCATCTCTGAGGGTTTTGTGTGCAAAGACACTTTTTCCCTCAGACTGAAGGTCAAGGGTGCTGATGTCAGAGTCCTATCCAAAGGGTCCCATCCTGTGTCTTGGGTCCCACTCCTTCCTAACCAGGGCCTTTCTCTCAGCATAAGAGGTGTGGTGGGTCACCCTAAAGTTGCTCCTCCTCTGCATCCACCCTGTGGCTGATGAGATCAAAGATTCTTCCAGAGCACCCTAGGCCTTTCTGACTCCACCCTTGCACAGAGGGGGGAATTCAAGGCTTTCAAGCTGTCCTGCTCATCGCGTGTGTTTCTAGGGAGTCAGAGTCAGAAGCCTATGCCACCGTCTTTGTCACTGTTTCTTAGTCACACTTGTCACCATAGTGACTAAGTGCCACAGCCACTTCATCTGCCAGCATCCTAGTGGTTCTCTTGTACCACAACTGGTCACAAAGTGAGTAACCATGATGTCACTACATGCCACAGATTACCGTTGACCATTATCCCCTGTCCAGGAGGTTAGTCGTGCGCTAAGCAGGATGTGAGAGGGGCCTGGTGCCCACAGCCCCCAGCCCAGCAGCACATGGAGGCCTCATTGCCCACGGCCAGGTTGGTAGTCATTCCTGCAGCAGTCAGGCCCAGGTGGAGACAGAGGACACACTTACGGGGCAGTTGAAAAGAGTTTGATGAAAGGACCTTTCCAGAATGGGGAGCACAGTTAAAACAACCATGATAAGGCTAGGGATGCACTCAGGGTGGCAGCAGCAGCAGCTTTTACTGACTGGGAGCAAGAGAAGGTTCTAGAACTATGCAAGCTATAGACTTGGGAAAGGTTGACCTCTGAGGCCCCATGCAATGGGGAAAGGTGAAGGGGACTGGGCTGGTAATGACAGCATGTGGAGTGACATCCACTTCATAGACAAGGAAACTAAAGCTTACTTTCCCCTGTGCCATTCAGCAAACAGGCTCAGAGCGTCCGCCAAGTGCGTGCATGCATGCATGGTGTATGCGCACGTGTGCATGTGTGAAGCAGGGCTCAGAGACAGAGCCTGGCTCTCAAAGAACCAGCAAGACACAGAGGCAGCCACTTCCACGAAGCCTCATGTCCTCTCCTGTAACAGCCCATGCTGAATTTCTGCCCGCAACACAGGCCAGTGAGAGAATCAAGAGAACAAGGAAAGCAATTCTCAGCCAAGGGCATCTTTTTCACTCTGCAAAGTGCAAGGTTGGAAGGGGCCCTGTGTAACCAAAGCTACCTCCCGAGCCTCCAGGGTGCCCAGAGAGGGACTTCAGGGAGGGGGCCTGGGGGAACTGAGTCCAGGAGCTGGAGTTGGAGTCCGAATCCAAGGTGGAAATGCTGGGGCTGCAGAGAGGAGGGGCAGGCTCGGGCGAGCATCCCAAGGGAGTGTCTGGTATAGCACACTGCATCCGGAAGGATAGGAAGGCCAGAGGTGGCTTGAAAACCAGATATCGGAGAAGAGCATGTCCCAGGGTGCGCTGATACAGGGTACATGCTGGACAGGACACGTCCTGAGGGACGTGATATTGGGGTTCCCTCTACCGACAAACCGACTCTGGAGGCCACTTGCCCTGAGCCCTGTGACCGACCTTCTAGGCCACCAGCCAGCTCTCTGTGGTCCCTTCCACGGAGTCTGTCCCACTGGTCCTACTTTGCTGTTAGTCTGAACTTTGGCAGAAACAGTGTGATTTCAGAGGTGCATGAGCCTCAACTCTGCTCAGGGCAGATGGTCGCTCCAATCAGAGATCTCACTGCAGAGAAAAGCTGGGGAGCCCTGGGCTCTCACTCGGCCGGAAGAGCTGTTCTCCAGCCAGGCTGCAGGAGGACTGCAGCAGGGTGGGTTTTTTATTTTATTTTTTTAGCACCGGGAATCGAACTCAGGACCTTGCACTTGCCAGTCAGGCACTCGTGCTGCTGAGCTATGTCCCTGGCCCTGGGTGGGGTTGTTGTTGTTCTTTGGTTTTTTTCCACACCAACTGCACAGACGGAGCCAGTTAGCACACTGAATATTAGAAACGGGTCTCGTTGGTAAAAATAGGGTTGTCAAGATAAGTGGATTGGCTGGAATAGCACAGAAACACTCCAATGCTCTTGCCTGAAGAGGATATAAAAATTCAGCCACCAACAGTGGGGGCTGGGGTTGACTGGAATGTGACAGGAGAGAATTTCTGGGGCGATGGGGTGTTTTGTATGAAGACTGGCATATTGTCAAAATTCACCGAATTGCACATTTAGAATTTGTGTATTTTGCCAGCCTCGGTGGTGTATGCCTGTGACTTATGGAGACGTTATCTCAAATTTTTTTTTCCTCTCTCAAATTTTTAAAAGATTTTTTAAAAGGTTAGGAGCCACGTGTGGTGGCACAACCCCATAATCCTTGCACTGTAGGAGGCTGAGACAGATCACAAGTGCTAGTTCAACCTGGGCAATTTAGTGACTTGGCAAGATCCTGTCTCCAAATTAAAAGTTTTTAAAAGGGGAGGTACCCTGGCATGGTGCCACACGCCTGTAAGCCCAGCACTCAGAAGGCTGAGGCAGGAGGATCACTGTGAGTTCAAGGCTAGCATGGGCTACAGAGTGAAACCCTCTCTCAAAAAAACCAAAACAAATAAACAAATAAATGTAAAGAAAAAAATAAGAAGGGTAGGCTGGGGATGTAGCTCAGCAGTCCTTGAGTTCAATCGTCAGTAACGGGGAAAAAGAGGATTTGTGTGTTTTACTGTACTCTCATCTCCATTTTTTGTTTATTTAGTTTTGCAGTATTAGGGATGGAGTCCAGGGCCTCACATATGCTAGGCAAGAGCTCTACCACTGAGCTGTACCCCCTGCCCATCTTTTTTTCTGAGATAGGGTATCACTCAGTAGCCTGGGGTGGCCTCGACCTTGGCAATTCTCCTGCTTCAACCTCCTGAGTGCTAGGATCACAGGCATATGCCACTATGCCTGGCCTACCCTCTGCCCATTTTATCTCCATTTTTTAAAACTGATTTTAAGAATCTAACCACCATCCCCAAAGGTAACATCCTAAATGACTGGTCCATGCAGCCCCCAGTGTCCTGCTGCTGCTTTGGGGTTTTCTGGGAGCCTGGCTGGTTAGAGGTCGCCCCATCTCCAGCTAGAGGAGGGACCCTTCTTCACTTCACCAGGCCATGATTTGGCAGAGCCCACAAGGTCTGCTGGGGAGATGGGCAGAGAATGCGGCTCACAGCACACACCCTGCTGTGGGGTGTCGTGGGAGGTGACCCCTAGACTGAGCGGTGCACAGAGGGCTCCTGAAGAAGGCACTGTGTAAGCTGCAGCAGAAAAATAAGAGGTGGCCAGCCTTTGGGGGAGGCTGAGGGAGGAGGATGGCAAATTCAAACCCAGCCTGGGCAACTTAGTGATTTAATGAGACCCTGTCTCAGAATTGGAAAATCAAAAAAGGGCTGGGGATGGAGCTCAGAGCTGGGTTCAATCCTTACTACTGCCAAAAAATAATAAGAAAAAGAAGAAAAGAGGGAGCTTGCTGTGGAGTAGGAGGAAGAAGGTCCTGGGCAGAGGGGAAAGAGGGCCGGCATACTGGGGAGACTCTGAGAACCTTTTGTGACTGGGGTTTGGCAAGCAACAGGGGAGAGACCAGGAGAAGGGGAGGAAAGTCATAGCGTGTGCCTTTCTGAGGCCTTATTGACGTGCGCCGGGAATTTAAGCACATGATTTAGGATGGGGACATCAGCAATTGAGGCTTTTAAGGGTTCACCTTGGGCAATAGAGAGAATCCTGGAGCTGCTGAGGGGTCTGGGGTGAAGTGGGCATGCAGGAGCTTGGAGCAGGGCCCAGGGAAGAGGTGATGGGGCCGGGCTCCTGGCTCCGCCTCTGGGGGCCTTGGTTGTTGCCCCCTGTCCCTTGGTGAGGTGGGGGTAGGGAGGGCAGGCTTGGGGAACGGGAAGTCTGGCATCCCCTTGGGGACAGGACAAGTTGGACTTGTGTGCGACAGCCGAGTGGAGTGATGGAGGAAGTGTCCCCGGAAAGTCGCCAGGGCTCTGGCAGAGGTCTGGGATGCAGATAAAATTCACGAGTTTCTCAGTGTCTGTGTGGCATTTCAAGCCACAGAATTGGAGGTGACGATGGATAGAGAGCAGATGGAGCAAGGAAGAAGGTCTGCGGGGCTCGAGCACCACCAAGTTTCAAGTTTGGGTGGAAGAGGAGGAAATGGTGGAAGAGATGAAGACGGCAGCCAGAGGACAGAGCAGAGCTGCTCACGGTGTGTGGTGTCCTCGTCAGGTGGGAGCAGCCCTTACAGAAGAAGGAGCCGCTGCACACACTGGGATGCTGCCTGGAGCCCGAGTCAGGTGACAGCGGAAAGGGGCTGGGGTGTGGGGTGTGAGGAATATGTCAAATGCACCAGGGAAGAGCTGGGTGTAGCGGCTCATGCCTGTAATCCCAGCACTTGGAAGGCTGAGGCAGGAAAGTCACTGCAAGTTCAAGACCAGCCTGGGTTACATAGTAAATTAAAGATCAGCCTGAACTACATAGTGAGACCCTGTCTCAAAAACAAAACAAAACAAAACAAAACAAAACCAACCACCAGACAGGTTCAGCTGGCCAAATACAGAACATGGTGAATTCAAGCCAACACTGACCTGTTTCTTCAAAAATTAAGTGGTAAGATGAAAAAAAAGTAAAAAGATTAAGAGGAATTTAAGAAACTTATGCAATGAATGGCTCTCGTTGGGATTTTTTTTTTAAGTCCTGGAAATTGAACTCAGGACCTTGTGCTTGCCAGGCAGGCGCTGTGCCACTGAGCTAGATCCCCAGCCCCTCTTGTTGGGATTTTGATTTAAGCCAGTCCATTGTGAAAGACACTCATAGATCAATCAAGGAAATGGAAAGACTGATGTTTGGCAATATTAAAGAATTACTGTTGCTATTTCCAGTGACAAGCTACTGTGCTCATTTGCTGTCCTCGTTGTTTTTGCAGTACGGGGGATTGAACCAGGGCCTTCTGCATGCTAAACCCACTGCTACTCAACTGCCCAACTGTGGTCATATTTTAAGCGGTTATTATTTCTTAGGAATCCACACTGATCCGGGCGTGGTGGCTCATGCCTGTAATCCCAACACTCAGGAGGCTGAGACAGGCGAATCGTTGTGAGTTTGAGACCAGCCTGGGCTACAAAGTGAGCTCAAGGCCAGCCTCAATGGCATAGCGAGGCCCTGTTTCAAAAAGACAAAAAAAACAAAAACAAACAAACAAACAAAAAAATGTTGAGGAGAATAGAGGAAAGGGAAGGGAAGGTGTGGAGTGTAGATGAAATGTTAGTCATATGTTGATGTTTGTTGGAGATCAGTATTGGAGTTCACAATTATTCATTATCTTGTTATCTCTATTTTTTATGCTTAAATTTTTTCCATAATGAAAAATTTTAAAGAAAAACATTCAAAAGAAAAGTACTGCCAGGTATACTAGTGGTGCATACCTGTCATCTCAGCTACTTTCGAGGTTGAGGCAGGAGGATTAGAGGATCAAGGCCAGCCTCAGCAATTTAGTGAGACTCTGTCTCAAAATAAAATAAAAAAGGGGATGAGGATGTAACTCAGTGGTAGAGTACTTACCTAGCATTCACAAAGCTGCAGTTTTGATCTCTAATACTGCAAAAGTAAAAATAAAAGAAGGAAATTGTGTACCGGGTTTGGAGAAAGGGAATCAGTCTCCTGACAAAAGCAGTATCAGTGGATGAAAACCAGACTGGAGGGGGTTGAACTTGAGGCAGCAAATCCAGACAGCTTTGTAAAGGTGCTGGGTCAGGGGGATGGGGCTTGGTACAGGTAAAAGGCGAGATGTAATAGTAGACAAAATGCTAAGGTGGCCCCAAGATTCCTGCCCCTTGATGCACACATCTCCTATAGTCCTCCCTTGAGTACAGGTACAATCTGTACATGGGCTATTGCTGTGATTAAGTTACACTTAATGGCAAAAGGGAACTTTGCAGATATAATATAATTAAGGTTGCTAATCAGTTGTCTTTGAGTAACTCAAAAGGAGATCTTTCTTGGTGGGCCTGACGTAATCAGGGTAGCCCTTAAAAGAAAATGTTTCTGCTGCTGGCTTCAAAGGAGCAAACTGCCCTATTGTGAAGAGTGCCACATGGCAGGGATTAGCTGGTGGCCTCTTGGAGCTAAGTCATCTTGTTGACAGCCATCAAGACAGTGGGATCATAGCCCAACAATTGTAGGGACCTGGGTTCTGCCAGCAATCTGTATATAACCCAGGATGCAGATGTTGAGCCCCAGACGAGCTTGAAGATCCTGTAAATCACCATGGGGAAAAGGTGTATCAAAATAAAATGGAAGTCACTTAGGTTAAATAAATGGAAGTCCATTTCAGTTAAATAAATTGTTTAAAGCAAAAAATAAATAAATAAAATAAAATAAAAATTATTAAAAAATTTCAAGTTCAAGCCCAGGCTGAGCAATTTAGTAATTTAAGAAGACCCTGTGTCAAAATTTTAAAAAATTAAAATTTAAAAAAATTTAAAAGGGCAGGGGTGAAGGTCCTGGGTTCAATCCCCAGTACTACAAAATTAATAATAATAATAATAATAATGAAGCAAAGGCATAGAGATTCAGAATGAAAGCACTGCCGAGCAGAGGCAGCTTCCCCACTGCAAGCTACAGCAGATGCATTTGCAGATTATGTGGGGGAAGGTGAGCCCGTGCCTGTGATTGAAGACTTTAGTCCTCTCAACAAAGAATAAGGTAAGGTCAGCAAGTGACACAATCTAGGAAGGAAAGTAGGAAATTTAAGAACAGAGGAAAAGAAATGTAAGATTTTTTTTTTTTGGTTTTTTTGAGACAGGGTCTCACCATGTAACCCAGGCTAGCCTCAAACTCATGATCCTCCTGCCCTCAGCCTCCAGAGTGCTGGGATTATAGCTGTGTGCCATCACACCCAGCAGAAGAGTCATTCTGAAAGAGAAGAGAGGAAGGAAATGGTGCTTATCAAGAAAACAATGAAGTTTTCTATGCTGAATTATTCCATGTTTGTGGATGGCATAGCAGCCAGCCCAGTTGTAGGATTTTGTGATGGTCAAATATCAGAGCACCAGCCCTGAGAAGCATGGATTTTTCTGGGCAAACAAGATGATATGAAAGATGCTAGGCAGTTAAGGGTGCTTGCAAGGATGTGGTTATAATGATTAACCATAGAGTCTAGAAGACACCCAAAGAGAAGAGAAGGTTTGAGGAAGCAACTAAGAACCTGGGCCAATGACCTGGACATCTCTGTGAGATGGGAGTATTATTAAATAGATGTGTGTCAGCTAGGGAAATGCTGAGGTGTGTAACAAACATACCCCAGACTATAGCAGCTTCACAGAAGTTAATTTTTTTCCCTCATGTAACAGTGCAGAGCTCAGTGGTCCAGGGGGTTGAGGCCACAGGGCTCCCTCTGGTCATTCAGTAACCAGGTCCCTTGTTCTTGTTACTCTGCCATTGACTAAGGTGTTGGCCTCAACTCTGTGGTCAACATGGTCCATATTTGGAAATGGGCATGAAGGTGAATGCATCTAAATTTTAAGGCCTACGCTTGGAGATGACACACATCACTTCAATTTCCATCCACTGACAAAAACTTCTCACATAAGCTCACCCAGCTTCAAGGGAGGCTGAGAAATGTTGTCTCTAGGTGGATGACTAAGTGACACTATTGGTAATGCAAGGAGAGCATTGATTGAATTTCTGTAGTCTTTGCCAGAGGTTGTTAGTTCATAAATCTTCAAACTAAAACTTAGTTTAAAATGACCTTGGGCTTGCAACGCCCTTAGCACCTCATAGAAACAATTGCAAATAAAATGCATCATACTTCTAAGCCTCGGAAATTTCACCAAATTTTGTTTTTGAAAATGTGAACTATTTCAGGACTTCGGAAGACTGAGGCAGGGGGAATCACGTGTTTGAGTCCCACTTGGGCCACTTAGTGGAAGCCTATCTCAAAAAAATAAAGAGGGGTTGTAACTCAGTAATCCTCAGTATCACACACACACAAATACACACACACAAATTAACCATACAAAAAAGATAACTAGATACCATGTGTGCCCATAAAATAGGCTGAGCATGGTGGCACATGCCTGTAATACCAGCACTTGGGAGACTGAAGCATGAGGATCACTGTGAGTTCAAGGCCAGCCTGGGTTCCATAGTGAGTTCAAGGCCAGCCTGAACTACATAGTGAGACCCTGTCTCAAAAAACCTAAAACAAAACAGAACAAAACAAAACAAAACAAAACAAAACAACCTACCAATGGTAAGTGAATAAATAATCACACTATGGAATATTAAACAGCAATGAAAATAAACAAACTAGAACTTCACAACCACACAGATTGGCATTGGAAATCCAACACTAAGTGAATCAAGCAAAACTCGAGCTACACTGGGAATGATTCTCTTCACACTAAGTTCAAAAGGGGAAAAATATAAATTATATTGAAGCATGAAGCTGTAATAAGTGGAAATCATCATAGAACACAAGTATGATTACCCTGACCAGGGAAAGAGCACGAAGGGGTTGCTGCTGTGCCAGCAATCTGCCATCTCTTGAGTTGGGTGGTGAAGACACAGATGTTTATTTTATAATTACACATTATACTATGCATTTATATTTTATGCACCTTTCTATATGTGAGTTATATTTTATAACCAAGTTTTTTTCTTTTTAACAAGTTTTTAAATAGATGATATCATAAATAGCTTTATGCCAACATATTTGACGAATTAGGCAAAAATGGGCAAATTTCTGGAAAGCTGTTATTTTCCAAAGCTGAACCCAAATGAAGTAAAATATCTAACTAGTTTTATAGAGTTGAGGAGGTAGCTCAGTGCTAGAGCACTGGCCCAGCATGCACCAGTTCCTGGGTTTGATCCCCAGCACTCCAAATAAATGAATAGTTCTGTAACTAGCTGTATTCTTTGTCTAGCACTAGGTAACACATCCCACGAACTCAGCAGCTTAAAGCCACACATCTATTACCTTGTGGTCTCTGTAGGCTGGGAGTCTGGGCACAGGTTAGACTGCAGTTGTCAGCCAGGGCTGGGGTCTCATCTGAAGGCTCTACAGGGGCAGGATAGTGTAGGCAGGATCCCTTTCCTTAAGGGATGTTGGATGTGGGTGTCAGTTCCTAGCTGGCCATTGGTAGAGGTAGCCCTCTGTTTCCTGACCTTTTCCACACGGCCACATGCTTTGTCAACTTATGCAAGCCACAAAGGCATAGGGAGAATCTGGTAGCAAGCAGAAGTTACAATCTTACATAACCTGATCATGGTAGTGACATCCCATTCCTGCTACATTGAGTTGGTTACAAACAAATCCATCACACGTCCCGCCCACACTCAAAAGGTTGATACCAGAAGACAGAGACCATGATAGGCCATATGAGAATCTACCCTCTATGTGAATTACAGGAATTGTACCTGGCTTACCTCACTTGGCATAATGTCTGTAGAGTGTATCCACATTGTCAGAATTTTCTTTTAAACAGCAATGAAAATAAACAAACTAGAATGCATGTATCCGCATGCGTCAGAATATCCTTTTCTGTCAAGAGGCTGAGGCAGGAAGATTGTTGTGAGTTCAAAACCAGCCTGAACTACCTAGTGACACCCTGTCTAAAAAAGAAAAAAGGTTTTTTTGTTTCGAAAGGTGAATAACATTCTACTGTATGCACGTATCACATTCTGTTTATCCATTCGTCCACTGATAGAACCTTGAATTACTTCCACTTTTTGACTGATGTAAATAACGATGGGTTTTATTTTTAATGTAATTTGCAGATATCAATATACTTCATTCCTAAACATTTCAGCATGAATAGCATTGACTAGAATCCAAAATTTATTTATTTTTTTAGACGAAATTTCAGCATAGCAAAAACACACAGATCTTTAGTGTATTCTGGGGCTGGGGGTGGCGCTCAGTGGTAACGTGCTTGCTTTGCATGTGTGAGACACTGGGTTCATCCCCAGCACTGGGGGGAAGCAAAGCTTAAGTGGATTATTGGATGAATTTCAGCAAATGCACACATCTATGCTACCAGACCTTCACCAATATGTAGAACGTTGCCTGCACTGGGAACTTTCCCCGGCTTCTTCCTACTCCATTCCCAGACACCCTTGTCCAATCCTCAGACAACCACCCCTTAGGTGGTTTGGTTTGGTTTTTAACTTAAGATCGGCTTCCCCTGTTCCAGAACTTCATACAGTAAGAGCTGTTTTGTGTTCAGTTTCTTTCACTCAGTGTAATGATTTCGAGATTCATCCATGTTGCTGCGTGTACCCGCAGCCCCTTCTGTTTTATTGATGAGTGGCACTCGATTGTCTGAACATAATAGGATCCATTTCCCCCGGTGATGAGCACCTGGGCTATTTCCAGTTTGGAGCTATTGTGATAAAGCTGCTATGAACTTTATACAAATCTTTTGTGGGCATGATTTTCATTTCTCTTTGGTAAATGCCTGTATGTGGAATTACTGCTCATGTAAATATTTAATTTTATAAGGAACTGCCAGACTCTCTTCCAAAGTGGCTGGCCCATTTTACCCTTCACCCACAATGTATGAGAATTCCAGCTGCTCCTCATCCTCAACCACACTTGGTGTTAGCTATCTTCTCTCTCTCTCCCATACTGGTGATTTCTGCAGCAGCATCTCATTGTGGTTTAATGCTGTCTTGTGCCTTTGTCTTTTTCGAAACAGGGTCTTTCATTGTAGCCTATGGTGGTCTCGAACTTGCAATCCTCCTGCCTCAATCTTTACATGTATGCACCACCATGCCTGACTCTAATGTCTGTCTGTCTGTCTGTCTGTCTGTCTGTCTGTCTCTCTCTCTCTCTCTCTCTCTCTCTCTCTCATCTCTGAGGTACTGCTGTGTAGCACTTCTAGAGCTATCTCCACAAGGGAGTAGCGTTCTTTGGAGGGAGGGGACCAGACCAAACTCTTCTCTAGGGCAAGCAGCTCTGTCTTTTCCTTCAAAAGAGAGAACCAGGCACCAGGGTGAAGGAAGGGGGAGAGGCTACAGAGATATAAGAGCACAGGTGACTCCAGGAGGACTGGTCTGGCTGGCTTCCTGACTGTCCATTCTGACAACCCTCCCCAGACCTGCCAAGGGCTCCTGATGCCGCTAGTCTCCAAGGACCATGCTGCTCTGCAATAAACTGACTTCATTGCCTTGAGCCAGCTCTGTACTTGAAAAATTTATTCATGACCCAAGCCCTTGGGTGTCTTTTTGCCTGTGTACAGAGAAAATCCTTCAAAAACTCCTGTTACCACTGAGCAAGGAGGAACAAAGACGCATCTCAGATGATCCCTCCCACCCCGGGCTCTCTTTAAATATCTCCTGTCTCTGGTTTTGTGAGAGAATGAGAAACGCACAGTTGGTCTCTGCACCCAGTTCATGACAGAGAGTTTCCAAATCTCTCAGCATTCCCTGAATGGAAAGAGCTTCTTTTGTTCTAGTGAGGGGACACTTGGTGGGCTCCTGGACAGGGCCAGTCACCAGAAAGACCAAGCCATGGTTACAGACTTGGAGCTTTCAGTCTCAAAAGGGGCTTGGAGAGAAAATGGAGTTAAAATTCAATCATTCCTTTGTGAGGAGGCCTCTGTAAAAAATCCCTGAACTGTGGGGTTCCAGGTTGGCAAACACATCTAGGAGCTGGGAGGGCAGTGTATGCACCCCAGCTGTATGAGGGCAGAAGCTCCTACACTCAGGACCCTTCCAGACCTCACCTCAAGTATGTCTTCATCTGTCCACTTGTGTGTGTCCTTTATTGATCTAATAAGCTGCTAACTGGTAAGCAAGTGTTTCCCTGAGATCTGTGAAGTGTCCTAGCAAATTAGTCTAACCTGAGGAGTGGTCGTGGGAACCCTGGTCAGTGAGAAGTAAAAGTGAAGCTGGGCATGGTGGCACACGCCTGGAATCCCAGCACTTGGGAGGCTGAGGCAGGAGGATCACTGTGAGTTTGAGGCCAGCCTGGGCCTGAATTACAGAGTGAGACCCTGTCTCAAAAAAACAAAAACAAACTAACAAACAAAAAAGTTAAAGTGAAACCTACTGTTCACGACTGGCATCTGAGGTAGGGATGGTCTTGTGGGGCTGAGCCCCTCACCTGTGGGATCCCTGAAGCTAAACCAAATCAGAATTGGATTGAGTTAGAGGACACACGGCTGATGTTGCTGGAGATTTGGTGCTTGGTGTATGAGCCCCCCACATACTGGTGTCAGAAGCACTGTGTTAAGTGATGTTCTAGGAGAAGAGAAAGGCAATCTTATTTTTCCTCCAGCTTTATAGCGATCTCCTTTACTAGTCAGGGCCAACACCATAGGTCACCTCTTTGTCTGTTTTCTCTGCAGCAGTGATGGTGTCTGCGGCAGAGCTATTGATTTGGTACCTGTTGATGGAGCCAGTCCCCTCCTGGCTACTAAGCATGCGCCATGCCTACCTCCTGCATGCAGCCTGCAGACCCGGGGAAACGGAAGCATGAGGTAGTGTGGCTCACTCACACCAGAGCCAGTCGTGCTGCAGACCATTCTGCCAAGCAGTGAGGTCACCAGGTCCCAGCAGGTGGCACAAAGAAAGAGCAGCAAATGCTGTGGGCATTACAGGCGCTGTCAGTGCTGTGCACCTCCAGAGTCATGAGCTCCTGGGTGGGAGGCAGGGCCTGGGGCTCGTCCCACCACTGACACCCTCAAGGTCACGCATGGGGCAGGGGGTGGCGAATCTGCTGCTGGTAGATGAGCTGCTGCCACTCCACAAGGGAAGACCGTGGTGCCATCGAGCCATCTCCAGGTAGTTGGCTGAGCTACAAGGACACAGGTTTTGCCACCAGAAGTGGTGGTAGCCAGGCTGGCTTTAGAGAGCACAAGTCCAATGTAGGGGTCAGGTGACACCTGCATGCCCAGCCCCCAGGCACTTTGCTCATGGGCCATTGACTTAGGCTTAGGATCAGCTGTGACTTTCATAGGGGCCTCTGAGCACCCAGGTTGTCACCATGGGACAGTTCGTCCTCCTCTTGGGAAGCAGATGGAATTAACAAACTGTGACTATTAAGCAAGTTATACCAGGAGATAAATTATACATATGCAACAAGGGGAAAGAGAACATGTGACATTTGCAAAATTCTTAAGGGAATTTGTCCTTGTCCTGCAAAAAAAAAAATGCTGGCTTGATCTTAACATTTCTATTAGAAAATTAAAGTTCTTTGTCTCTCAGATAAGGTTAGGAAGTCATGCTGGACACCCTGACACTGCTTCACATCAGGGAAGATCCATCACCGTGGTGTGGCCAGTTCTGCTCCAAGAGAATAACAATCCATTGTTGTTTAGCTCAGGACAGTGGGACAGGAACGATCCCATGAGCAGTCTGTATCTCTTGCTCTAAAATGGAAAGCTCATTGCAATTAGGAAGATCAAAGGTAAGGTCCAACTGTATCTGGCATATCTTGTCCAATCTTGTCCAGGTCCTAAAAATAGAGGAAGGAGCCAGGCATGGTATGTACACCTGTAATTGCAATACTTGGGAGGCTGAGGCAAGAGGATTGCCATGAGTCTGAGGCCAGCCTGAATGACTCTGTCTCAAACAAAAATAAAAAATAAAAAGAGGAAAGGAAGATGGTCACACCCACAGGGGTCACTTGATCATCAAAAGCCTCCTCTCCAGGGCTGCCTAGGGTGTGACCTCAGGCCACCTTGTCCTGTACAAGGAGGCCCCATAGTGCAGGGCTGGGAGCCCTGTGCTGGGTCGCTCAGGAAGACAGGCTGCACAGCCACAGTGATCAGTTTCTGGCTGGGCTGGCTGCTTGTGGGACCATCTGTTCACAGGCTGTGGAGAAGCTCAGAGTTGTCAGAGAAATGACCTCGGAGGCTCAGCCTGGGTTGCCTTGGCAACTAGCAAGTGGGGACCAATGGCTCCATGGGGTGGGGGGGGCAGTGTCTGAACTCAACTTCCTCTGGTGTGAGGCGGGGCCAAGAGGCCCAAGGCCACCGGCATAGCTGACAACTCTGTTCAGATGGCTTAGCATCTAAGCACAAATGTCCCCAGCCCACTCCCTCCCAGCCAGGTCATCCTTGTGAAGGGGGACAAGGTCCCGCTGCTGTATGCCAGCTCCAGCCTCGTGCAGGGACCCCAGCACCTGTCAGCGCCTCTGCCCATGAGTTCCAGACTGCACCGGTGTACCTGCCATCCTCTCTCAGCTGGGCCTAAGGTGGGTGTGCAGGGAGGGGCAGCCAGAAAGCCCTAGAAGGAACTCTGGGGAATAAGCCACCTGCTTAGCAGCTCCCCTGGGCTTCAGGACAAGCCTGCGCCTGGTCCTCACCCACGTGCATCCTCTCCCCTTGACGACAGATGCTGCCAGGCACAGCTGACTTTGTGGCAAGGTCAGACGGCACTCAGCTCTCATCACATGGTCCCCAGTGGCCTCAGCAGGTTTTCAGCCCCCACCCCACCCCGGCCCACCAGTGAAGCGAAGGCAGAGCAAAGCCATGCGCTGCTTCTCACAAAGAGCCAGTTCCTGAGCAGAGAGCAGCCCCAGCTGTGGAGGAAAAGCTTTGATAACTATTATCTGCTCTTGCTGTTCTTCTTTCCTCCCTTTCTTCCCCTGGCTCTGTGCCCTAGGACACACACACCCCAGCAGCCTGACTGTGGAGCTCCCATTTTGAATCCATCTGCCACACAGCTTCTGACAGCACCTCAAGGCAAAGGACAGGGCAAATCTTCTTCTCAGACAGCTTGCTTGCCTGGGGGGAATCTTTCCAGACCCCCCTCTGTCTCATTGGCCAGAATGGGTCCTGCACCTATCTCCAAATGAGTGCATGGCAGAAAGGATGGGAACGCTACACCTACCCCACACCTGAACCAAGTTAGCCTTCTGTTAGCATAGCCTAGGGTCTCAACTGCCAGCACATCAGAAGCCCTGAAGGTTTGTTAAAGCACAGACTTCTGGACCCCACCCCCAGAAGCTTCACCAAATAGGTCTGAGCAGGGTTAAGAATTTGCATTTCTGGAGCTGGGAATGGTGGTACACGACTGTAATCCCAGCACTCAGAAAGCTGTGGCAGGAGGATCACCATGAGTTTGAGACCAGCCCAGGCTACAAGGAGAGTTCAAGGTCAGCCTGAACTACATAGTGAGACCCTGTCTCAAAAATAAAACAACAGCAAAAAAGAATTTGTCTTTCTCTAAGTGTGCAGATGCTGCTGGCCCAGAGGCCATGCATGGGGAATGCCAGCCTACAAGGGGCCAAAGCTATAACCAGGCTCCAGCTGCAGACTCTTTGGAGAGCAGACCAAACCCTGCCCCAGGCACCAAGGTCTCCACTAGCTCTCGGGCTTCTGTCTTCAGGTCCGTGATTCTGATTTCTCACAGCGGCTGCCTTTACTTCTGCCCTGGAGTTGACCCAAATAGGGATGAGAGCCAGAGAACAGCAAATGTTTATTCCTGCTCTCTCTGGGAGCAAGTGCAGGTGCAGGGCTGTAGCTGAGCTACGATGTGAGCAGGATTTTATTCAAGACACAGCACACAAGGGAAAGGCGCAGAAGACTCATTCCTGCTCTTAAAAGCCCCGAGGCCACCCCGCACCAGTTCTCACGCCCTTCCCTCCCTCCCTTCTTCCTTTCTTTCTCCTCCACATGACTTCCTCTTTTCTCCCCCCAGCCACAAGACAGCTCAGCTCCTCCCCACCTTCCCTCTGCAGCTGGCTCCATGGTCAAAACCTTGTGCTGAGGGGCCGGGCCCTGGCCTGAGGGAGGGGTTGCTCCTTATTTGAGCAAAGCCTGAGAGCAGCCTGGAGACTGCAGAGGCCTGGACAATGCCCAACACCCATAGAGGTTTGGGGGTCTTTGGGGACCAGGGCAGGACTCTGCCTTTGGGGGCTGCGATGGGGACTGGCTGTAGGCCTGAGCCATCCTGGTGGGGAGGGCAGCTCTGGCCAAAGGGGAGACAGGGTCCCTCCTGCTTCTCCTCCAGCTCCCCACAATCTCCTAACAGGCTCTTGGGAGGAATTCTTGAGGCTTTGAAGCCTCAGGGGCAGAAAGCCCCAGGCCAGGCGAGGGAACACCTCCAACAGTCTAGAGGTGCCAGTTTTGGGGTCAGGAGTTTAGAAAACTGAAGGAAGACCGTTCCTTGCTGCTGCAGTCAGGTTTTATGTTTTCAGTCTCAGTGAAAGTGACTGTGCCCTCCCCTGTGACCCTCCCAAGGACTCTGGGGGCATTACACAGGCCCTGACAGTCGACAGGCAGCACCTTCCTGGCTCTCTGCTTATTTGGCAACTTGAATTCCCAGTGCTCCTCGAGGAGTGCAGAAGGGAACGGCTGTTATTCACAGCCACAGCTTCCTCCTAAGGAGAGAGATCCTGCTTCATGAAATAAAAAGCCCCTTTGTCCTGAGGCTCTTGCTGGGTTTGGCCTGGCAAAGGCAGGCTGGCAGGACAGTGTTTCAGGAGAGGGAGGGCTGGAGACCCAGATGCTGGTGTCACAAGTGAGAACTGGAAGGTCTCGGTGGCCTGGAGGTGGCCAGGCAGGAGTGGGAGAGGAGCAGGCAGATAGACGGAAGCAGTTGGCTCTGCAGGGGCGGGGTGCAGGGGTGTCCCCTGCCTCTGCAGCTGTGTGCTGGGCAGCTCTGTAACTCTTCCC
>RJWT010010219.1:0-24398 GCA_004365215.1 Cuniculus paca | reverse complement strand
GACACTAGGGTAACCATTGTTAATCTCCTGTTGTTATGTTTTGAAGACCTATATTGCTTGCAGTGTTCTGTTCTGAAATGCTATGTTGTGTTTGACTCTATTCTGTTTTATTTTCCTTTGTCTTGCTTTGTTTTGTTCTATTTTCTTTAAAATAAAAAAAGAAACAAGTGACAAAGCAACAGGATAAAGCAGTAACAGCAGGTGACTGTAGGTAAGTGGGTGTGTTTCATACTTTTTTCAATTTTTGTTACTTTTTTGTACATTTGTAGTAATTTCCAAGTAGAAAGTTGAAAACTCCAAACACCATTCATTCTTCAGGATTATAATTTCTTTTTTATCTTAAAGAGGCGTATTAGAAGACATGATCAAATTGGAAGAAAAGTAATCCCAGCACTCAGGAGGCTGAGGCATGAGGATCATTGCAAATTAGAGACCAGCCTGGGCTACAAAGTAAGCCCAAGGCCAGTCTGTACTGCATAGTGAGACCCTGTCTCAGAAAGACAAAAGACAAAACAAAACAAAACAAAACAACAAATTGGAAGAAAAATAGGAAATATGCTGTATTTATCAAACTACCACTAACAGAAAGAAAATACTTCTAGTCTGATGAGCAAGGTAGGTGTACTATTCATGGAGTATGGGTAGGAGTAGTGTATTCTTATTAGTTCATTTTTTTTTGAATGTTTGCAAGGCTTTTAAGACTCTCCAAAAAGTGAGATTTCATCTTAATGTATTTGAAAATTTTGGCAGATAATTAAATGAGGCATGCTTGATAACTTTAGGTATTTGTAGACAAGAGAGTTTCTTTGAAGTAGTTTAGCATTTCAGACTGTCACATGTTAATTGTATGCAAAGAAATAAAACACTTAAGCAAACTTCAATGTAAAGAGATTTGCATAAAGGATTAGGACCCATTGGCCTACTAAAATACTCTTCCATCTGAAAATGGGTGTGCTCAGCTCTCAGAGCCCCCCAATTTCTTTGTGTTCTCATTGAAGTTCGACTTAATCCTGCCTTCTTCATTCACACCTTCTCTCTAACCCTCCCAGGCCTGTGCTTTGAGCTGGGGATCATTCTCCTCCCAAATTGAAGGGGGCTTTCCTTTCATTAATTTCTCTAAGAAGATTACCGAGTGCTTGTTTGTTGTTGTTGAAGCAACTAATTTCCCTAAAGCTCTTTGTTTTTCCAACCGGTTTACACTTTAATGCCCTTGATTGAATTTCAACAACAAGGGATCAGCTTGACCAACCAACTCTCTTCAGGAACAAAACAAAAAGGGAACACTTGGTGCAAACTATTTTAACCACAAGCCTGACTTAAAAAAAAAAAGAAGAAAAAAAAATATATATATATTCAGCTGTTTCCACAGTTTTCAAAGAGAGGTGTCCAAATTAGCATATCATTCAAGTCTTGTATCATTTCTATAGTCAAGGTGACCTTCACTGAGGCTGAATTTCTCTAATTGTGATAACTGAACTGATGGTAAAAGAAACACAACATCATGTCAGTGTAGTAGAGTTTTTAAAATTTGGCTTTAAATTATTTTTTTCTCCTCTTTCTTTGTTTCTAATCACTCTTGACTTTAATAGTTTGAGGATCAAAGCAGATGGCAGATCTTTCCAAAGAACTTCAACCTATCTATACACTTCCAAAGCAATTGTTGAAATGTTTTAGTATGATCTTGTTGAAGAATCCATTTCTTTAACTGGGATAATTGTGTGGTACCTAAGTGGTAACCTCCTTCATTCTGATTCACAGCCATTTAAACATTTGTGCCAGTTAATTAGCATAATTGGTTTGTTTAATTAGCATGAGGAACACTGGTGCTTTCACATGGGGACGCCTCTATTTACTTGGAGATGCCTTCACTGTCCCCAGGCAGGCCAAGAACCCCAGGCTGGCTATTGAGGGTTGGGGTTTGGCTCCAAGTCTCTGGGGAGTTCCTCTCCTGCCTTAAGCACCTTGAAGATTGACCCTTGAACTTTCTAAGCTGAAAATGCTATTGATATTCTGTACATTGTCAGGAAAAAAGGAGATGGGGGTGCAGGCTGAGGGCCTGGCAGAAAGGGGTAGGGGGGAGTTGTAGCACAGCAGGGCGGCTCCTTGAGGATCAGTGCTCACCAGAACTGGAGACAGAGCTCAAGGACCACCTCCAAATACAAGATCTAGAAGGGGCCCCCATGCTGTCCCACAAACATGGCTTTTTTTTTCCACTGTCAATAAGGTGGAAGGCAAATTAATGGCCAGATAATCCCAGGAACAATTATTGAGTGCTTACTGTGTGCAGAGTACTCTACTAAATGGAGCATTGCCTGGTGAGAGGTTGTAAGTGAGGAATTCGAATCATCTAGGTGCTAAGAGTCAGCATAAAAGCCTTTCCGTGGGGGGAAAATGACAGGAAGTCACAAGAATTCCCTGAGAATCATGCAGTTGTGTCTCCTGTTCACTTGAAGATTTAACAGTAGGTTGAAACCTGGAAGATGATTTTAAATTGCTGAGCACCATTGTTGTGCATTGGTGATGGATTTTAGACCAGATTCCTCTTCAGAACACTGGGGATACACTGAGGAGGGGATTATTTTGAAGCACTTCAACCAAAGGGATTCCACATTACAAAGGTAAAATATCGCAGATTCCAAATGGGTGACATTTGGCAGACCATAAAATATTCTGAAGGAGGAGGTGGAAGTGTGCAGAATTCTGACTCGCTGAAATGTAAATGGAGGACAGAGCTGAATCTTAGGTCTCAACTGGAGAGATTGCAAAATACATATATTTCAAATGTCCCTGGAGTTAAATAGCTTCAAAGACCTCTGGAAGAATGACCTCAAGCAATCTGAAATCTATTTGTAATGAATTTGGTTATTAAAGGAATTGGGATCACCAGTTGAAGTTTTTTTCTCTTTGGGTGAGACAGAAATCGCAGTGTAGATTTGTTTTAAATTGTGTTTAAAATTTTTATTTGTTGTTGTTATTTCTTAAAAGAGATCCACTGTGCTAATTTTGGATGTAGAGCAACTTAGCTGAAGTTGATCAATAATCTATTTGTACATAATCATAGGATTTAATGAAAGTGAAAGTCTTTCAAAAAAATGCACCACCATTCATCTATTAATCTTACATTTATCTGGGTGATTTATTTATAAATTTTACATTTATCTTCTTCTCTGAGTATTTTAAAAATCTAATTTAAGAATAGTGTTCTCCTTTGAGAGTATGGTGTCTGTGTTTGAGTCACACACTTCCTATAACTCATAATGGTGTTGAACTAATAAAAGCAAGGGGTAAATAAATGACCACATCCCCAGTTTTACATGAAAATGAGAGGGGTTGAGGAATCGAATGCAGTTCTTATAACTTCAGGAAAGACTCGGTATACCGGGACAGTGATGAAAAATTAAAAGTAGTGTTGCTATCCACTTTAGATTTCAATGCATTTTAAAATATATATGGGACCAGCTGGGTGAACCAATAGCCATGTATATGAGAACCGCAGATCTCTTATTTGGGCAAAAGAGGACACTTGTACTAGAAATCCTACTATCCTCATTATCAGTGCTGAATCACAGGTTTCTGGAAAGGAGCTGTCTCAGAAGGTAGCAGCCACATTCACATATTTTTTCTCCCCGGCCTCGTCTCCCTGTCAACACCATCACTGCAGGCTCCTCACCGTCCTTGTATCTCAGCCACCATCAAAATGCGGCCCCTTCCCCATCATAGCTGTTATCAACCTGAGCGAACTCAGTGTGAAAAAGAACTGCTAATAGGGCAGGTTTTGACATCACATCATGAACCAGAATAAGCCAAGAGGCAAGTTAAATCTTCAGGGTCAAGCTTTAGAGTCATTTTTTTTTCTGACCCAGGAAGTCATTTTCAGTGACAGTGATGACAAATGCTGAATACGAGAACTGTATAAGTACATCTATGAACATGGCATTACAGATGCTGGGGGGTATTGTCCATTCAGGGCACGCCCACCAAGATACCTACTGCTTGGCAAGCACAAATATCCTAGAGAAAGACAGAGAAAAGGAACTTGTAGGTTGGGTTTGTTTCTAATATGCTAAAAATGTAAGAGCTCCCTGCTTTACTGAGCCACAAATGAGGTGGTGACCCTTTGAGGCTGACTTGATAGTGTTATTAATACAGCATGGTGGATAACAACATTTTCAAACTTGGTTATAACCTAGAATAATCTTTGGAAGTAATCTTTACAAATAATTTCCCCCTTTTTAAAAATTAGCACATGATGATCACATTCATTATGGGGAATTTGTACATCTATACAAAACATCTTAATTCTTTGTTTTGTTCCCTTCTCTTCCTCGACCTCCAACCTTTCATCTATTTCCCATTTGCAAATGCTCTGTTTCTATTTTTTCTTCAATTCTTTTTTTCTTTAAATCTCTTTCCCTCCTTCCTTCCCTCCTCTGCCCATCTCTTGTTCTTCTTCCTATTTGAAACAGTTCTTCCTACTTTTTAATATCTATCCTGTATTTTGCTCCTTTTTTATATTTGGGTTTCTCACACAAGAGAAACACCACAGAGTCATCACATCACAGTGATACAAATATACCCATGCTAATAGCAGCATGATTGGTAATAGCTAAATCTGGGAAACAGCCCATATGCCCATCAACAGATAACTGGATAAAGAAAATATAGTATTTATATACCACAAAGTACTGTTCTGTCACAACGGACAGATTTGAGGCATTTGTAGGTGAATGGATGCAACTCAAGGCCATGATCTTAAGTGGAATAAATCAGACAAGTAAGTTTAAATACAAATAATTTTTAATTAAAAAAAGTAAAATGTTGGTACAGTGGTGTCCCAGCACTCTGGGAGCCTGAGGCAGAAGGATTTCAAGTTTGAGCCCAGCCTGGGTGACTTATCGAGACCCTGTCTCAATCCAATCAAACAAACAAACAAAACAAAAACAAAGGACTGGAGATGTTGCTGAGTGCAGTAAATAATAAACATCATCTCCATAATCAGTCCACACCACCCCAACCAATTAAATCAGAAATCCTGAAAGCAGGGCCCAGGTATCAACATTGGAGTAACAGAGGCACCCGTGCTGGAGTCACAGCATAAACAGAGGTTTAAACAACGCCCTAACCCAGGCTGCTGGAGGGGACATTACGCTAACTTTACATTTTGGTGGCTATATTTCAGTTTTCTAGAAACAAATTCACACTACTCAGATATCAAAATCCAATTGCTCTAAATACACACGTATTGTCAATGGCTTGTCCCCTTTGCTGAAGGGTCTCCAGCTTCCCCAGCAGGGCCCTGTGTGTTTCTCCTAATAGAAGTCCCCCCAGCCCCCGCTCTCCCTCTAGTGAACTCACTGGCACAAGGGGCTGCAGTTTATCTCATATTTAAGACACAAGCAATGACTGAAATTCATTTTCAATTTATTTTCCAATCGAAAGAAAGGAAGGGGGAGAAAGATGATTCTATCGAATCTTCTCCTAACTAGTAGAAGGTTGGCGAGGCTTGCGTTGGATACGTGAGCCCCACTGTCTACAGGGAGCAGAGTTAATCGAATAAACTAATCTTCACTGTGGAGATTAGCTCTCAGTGGCTGCAGGAAGCCTGGTGAGGCAGAATGCAAATAGCTGAGACCTCCGGAGTGCTGCAGGCAGTTGGGGGGTCCCCCAGTCAATTCTTAAATTTGAGAAATATGGGAATGCAAAAATGCCCATTTGCCAGCTGATTGGAACCCAGCCTCAGGCAGCCAGCCGCGGAGTTACCTGGCGGTGTGAGCTGTTTTCTTGGGCTTTTCTGATGGGGCAGGACAATTGTCCCGGGAGGCCAGATCTCCTCCAGCTACAAGGAGCCCAGTGTGTGCGTGTGTGTGTGTGTGTGTGTGTGTGTGTGTGTGTGTATTGGAGGTAAATATTACCTGGAGGTAAGGATTTGGTTCAAAGCAGCCCCTGACAGTGGGTAAACTGCCTGACTTTATGAGCAGATCCTTTCAAACAGCCTTTGATCCCCTTTGCCAAGGCGGCCAGGCCGCATTAGGGGGGTGCATGCAATTGTGTCTGAACACTGCTCCAAGCCCGTGCTCAGCCCCACTGGTGATTTAGTATAAAGCCTCAGCCCGGAGGACGGGAGGGGAGGCCTGTGGGGGTTCTTTGAGTCTGGAGAGCGATTCCTACCCCCCGGGATGGCTCTCTCCCTGTTTGCTCAGGACCTGGGGAATCAATTTGAATGCTGCTCCCCTGGGATCTGCCGGCTTCTGCAACCCCCAGCTCCAGAGGCAGGGGCTCCAATTTCCTCACCCTGACAAGAGAGACAGTGGGAAGTGACAGCAAGGTCCCTGAAGGGGCTGCAGGGGCTCTCTGGTGGGTTGACACCTCCCTCCTCCCAGTTCCTGGCCAGTCAGAGTTAATTCTTATGTTCCGCATATAAAATGAAGATGAATGCAAAAGGGAGAACCCCTCACATACCTAAAATTTGACCTCTTCTTCCCCCTCCTCTAGTGCCAGCCCAACCTTGGCTCCTAATCGCTCATCAAAACCCACTCAAGGGGCTCTGTGTATGATTCGTGGTGATCTTGACTTTAGGGCTTTCTACAAACTACCCCTCACCAGCAGTCAGCGGAATCCATTGTGAGGCTCACATGAGGTTGCGTGTTTCTGCTGCTTCATCCCCATTGCTTTAGGAGAATGTCTTGTGCCTGGACAGCAGAGTGGAGTGGTTAGAAGGGGTGGGGACACCCAATGGACTGGCTTTAGCTTTGCTACTGATCGTTGATGTGACCCTGGGCAACAAATCATGGAAATCCTCTGTCTTGCATTATCTGTGAGATGAGTGGAAGAGGCTGGGACTGACTGATGGCACAGTTGCAAGACCCACCTGGGTCAACACGGGCCAGGAAGCACACCTGGCATGCAGCAAGTCTGCTCTTCATGCTGTTCTCTATCATCTCTGCCTGCTCCTCTTTCTCTCCCTATCTATTCTTCAGCCATACTTGTTTCTTTCTGTCCCTTGGGCCCCCTCCTGTCTGAGTCTGCAAATGCTGTTCTTTCCTCCATGTCCCACCCTTTCCCTACTTCGAGTCTTTTTTTTTAACCCTTTCCTACTTAAAGAATGGATGTTGAGGGTCCCTTGATATCCCCATCAATACTCTGATAGATATTTCATTAGGATATATATATATATATATATATATATATATGCATATGTATAGATTCAGCATAAATTCTTAATACACCATAAATTCTTATTTTGACACTCACCAAAATAGGAGAACAGATTCTTTCCTGCTTCCAAATGAAGTGTGACTATTTCCCTCCCACAGTCCCTAATGCCACCCTCCGTGGACTTGGCCAACACCACACCAAGGATCAAGACAGGCTGATGGCTGGTGGTCTCTACAGTCACAGGAACGTCCCGGCAGTGCTCTAGCATCTCCAGAAGAGCAAGGTGCTAAAAGGGGAAAGGGCCATGTGCAAGAGGCTGCAGAGACATCTGCAGCCCTCAGCTCCCATCCAGGCACCCTGTACCTGTGCGACTGTGGGCTCTGCTCCCTAGAAGGTCCCCTGTGTGCCAAGTGTTAGGCTGTGTGCTCTGCTTACAGGTAACTCTCAATAACCCTGGAAAAGGTGTACAAAGCACTCCTGCAAAGCCCCCATTCTGCATGAAATGCTCCTTTGAATGGTATCATGAGTTCCTCACACACTCAGGTAAAAAGAGTGGTATCCTTCATGGCTGTTCTTGGCTGTACTTTGACTTTCAATCACCATTACATTTCTACTCTGATGATCCTGTTCCCCAGGGGCCTTCCTAGTTCACCCTGGGTTGCCAAGAAAAAGGAGAGGCACTGATACATAGTAGGTGTGCCCTAAATATCTGTTGAATGGCTGCAGCATCCTTGCCCTTCTATCCCGCATGCTTCTGTCAAGTTAATCCCCTAAAGCACAGTTGTGCACAAGTCTCTTGTATTCATTAGCTTTCTGTCTCTGGGACAAAACATGGGACACCCACAACTTGAAGAGAGATTTATTATGGCTCACGGTTTCTAGAGGTTTCTCTCCATGGTTGGTTGGCTCCAAGGCAGAACAGCATGCTGGAAAGGCTTGGCAGAGGAAGCTGCTCACAGTGTGACATCCAGTAAACAGAAAAGGAAGGGAGAAGCCAGGGAGGGAATCCACCCTTCTAGGTCTTGCCCCCAGTGATCTGTCTCTTCTGACCAGGCTCCATCACTGAGCATAGGAGACTTCGGCAGAGGAAGGCACTTTAGATCTAAACCGTACCATCTTCTTCTTTTTTTTTTTTTTTTTTTGTCTTTTTGAGACAGGATCTCGCTATGCAGTTCAGGCTGGCCTTGAACTCACTTTGTAGCCCAGGCTGGTCTCGAACTTGCAACAATTTTCCTGCCTTAGCCTCCTGAGTGCTGGGATTACAGGTGTGCATCACCATGCCCAGCTCTGTGCCATCTTCTTCAGTGGCTTTTTCATTTGACCCACAGAATGAAATCCAGGCCTCTCCCTCTGGCATTTCACGTTCCTATTGTCTTTCCTGAACCTGCTTTTCCAGTCCCATCACTCACTCTGCTTCTGCTCCAACCCAGCCCCACTCAGCTATTACTTTAAGAACCCCCGAACTTCTCATTTTCCCCATCTTGGCCAAGCTATTTCTTCTGCCTGGAACTCATCCCCTGTCCACTCCTTTAGCCCATGGGGAGGATCCTCCTATGATCTTCAAATGCAGCCTCTTCCAGGCAGCTGTCCCCATCTCCCTCCAAGAGATGATAAAGGGCTCCAACTCTGGTGTCAGAGAGCCTTGGGTACAAGTTCTGGCTCTGCTAGTTCTGGCTTTGTACCATAAGTCACTTTAGAAGCGTGGGTGTAGAAAAATGGAGATAATCCTTGTAGGATTATTTGCCAGTTTAAGAGAGAGTCCTTTTGAAGAGTTGGTATTGTTTTGGTGCTTAGTGATAGTAATTTAATAGTCATCAGGTATTTCTACCATCAAGATATCATCTTCTAGCCAGGCGTGGTGGCACATGCCTGTAATCCCAGCACTTAAGAGGCAGAGACTGATCATTGTGAGTGATCGTTGTGAGTTCGAGACTGGCCTGGCTACAAAGTGAGTTTAAGGTCAGTCTGAACTGTATAGTGAGATCCTGTCTCAAAAAGACAAAAAATAAAACAAACAAAAAAATTGTCTTCTTTCTTCTATTTGACCAGTAACTCTCAAGTTTGACTTCAGAATTCCTAGCTCTTAAAAACCAGAAGCTCAGAATGTACCTAGGGATTCTGATTTAGTTTATGAGATAGGCACTTGCATTATATTTATTCTTCTTGTTTATTGTGGGTGTATATGTATATCTACAATATTTATTGTTTTAGCCATTCATATGCATGATGTTTAGTGGCATTAAACCCATTCATACTGTTATGCGAGCATTATCACTATCTCTGCCCAAAACTTTTTCTTCACCTCCAACAAAAACTCTATGTGCATTAAACACTGACTCTCTATTCCTTTCCTATCAGGCCTTTGGTACCCCCTCTTCTACTTTCTGTCTCTAATAATTTGCCTCTTCTATGTACATCATAGAAGTGAAAGCATGAAACATTTGTCCTTCTATAGCTGGCTTATTTCATTAACATAATGTTTTCAAGGTACATCCGTGACGTAGAATAATCAAAATCTTATTCCTTTTTATGGACAAATAATATTCCATTCTATGTGTCTACCACATTTGGTCCTGTCTTGATGAACTCTTGATTGTTTTCACTTTTTGGCTATTGTGAATGATACTGCTATGAACATTGGTCTGTTAATGTCTCCTTTCATCTCTTTTTATTTTCTCTCCCAGTAGGTTGTGTTATTGATTTACAGATAGTACCATTCGATACATAAAATTTCTTAATTTTGATGAGGCCCAATTTATCTATTTTTTCTTGCTTTAGGGACTACTGACCTCACAATAATATTATGTCTTTGTATTCACGACCAACGATGTCTTTTTATTTATTACCTGTCCCCCCAGTACTAGAGATTAAACTCAGATCTCTTTGCACTGAACTACATCTCTGACCTTTTTTTATTTTTATTTTTTAAATTTTGAGACATGCTCTTGTTAAAATCACTAAATTGCCCAGGCTGGGCTCCAAATTTAGTCTCCCAGACTTCTGGGATTATAGGTCTACACCATGCCTATCTTTTTTTATTTAGAACTTTTATTGCTTTCAGTAATTACAGTTTTCAACACATAAGTTCTTTACCTCCTTGGTTAATTCACTCCTATGCGTTTAAATCTTCTAGGTGCTAATACAAGTGAAATTGCCTTCCTAATTGGATTAGTATTTTTCAGAGCTCCCTAAGAGATGCTGATATGCAGTTAAGACTAAAACTACTTCCTCTGGTGAAGGGAATCCAGTGTCTTCCTTTCCTTCCCTTTCTCTAAAGTATTGAATGAGTTACTAGCACTGAGTAATTGCTTAGTCACTCTTTTCTAATGCATACATGCATAGTTTCCTCCTTGGAAAATTTGTTTAGCTTCAAATATGATGCTCTTCATCCTGATGCTCTTGGCCCCCTGCGCTTTTCCTTAGTCCCCCAGTTCCTGGAAGAGTCTGTTCACTAGTGACTCCTTGCCAAGGATGGGTTTGTGGAGAGAGGGAGCTGACAGCCCCTACAAGTTATCTCCCACCTTGCTGGGCATAGGGGCTTTCTACCTCTTGGGGGACAAAACTATATCTGATTTCAACTGAACAGTGTTAGTTGAAAAATGACCCCGAGTACAAGTAGCAGCAGACAGACCCATAATATATGGTGACACCAATGGGCAGGCCGGCTGGGAGAAAGAGGAGGTTGATTTTTGATGGAGGAGACCAAGACAGACACCTCTGCACCTTTGCTAATCCCAGATCATGCCCACCTTTACATAGAGGTGATTGTGAGGACTGGCACCTTGTAGCCTCCAGCCCTAGACACTTACCCACTTACAGACAAGAGGCTTCATGCCCAGCATTTACGGCGAGGAATGCACAACAGTGAGGACTCCAAGTTCACCAGCGCCATTGGCTGTGCTCTCTGAGAAACTGAACAGATGGGCTCTAATTGCAGACCTGTTGTGGGGACATTGTTAACAAACGCACAAGTAGCAGTATACAGGGCTTTTTGGAACCAAATGTGACTTGGCAGCTGGGGACGGCCGTCTAATTACCAACATCTGAGTTTCTTGTTTAATGAAGGGGAATGTGGAAAACGGCTGTGCTCGAAGCAGCCGGCGTGGAGAAAGATGCCAAGGCCATGACTACACGGAGCCATCACACTCCTTTGGTGGCCAGGTGTGTCCACATCATCTGGGAGCCTGCCTACCTTTCTCCCTGGAATGGAACATCCCTTGGGGAGAATGGGTGGAATTCTGGAGGTCCTCACATATCAACCATAAACCACTGTAGAAGAGTACATTTGAGACACATTGATGCACCATGTTTATTATTTTTCTTCTTAAATCAAGTCAAGCCGACACCCAAGGAAAATGACTCATGTTTTACTTGTGACTTCCTGTGTTTCCTTGCATAATCCTAATTAACACTGAAACATATATCAGCACCCTAGTTTTGTAGTTTGTGGATTTGCAATAATACCTGCTCTGGCTCCTGTGGTTAGCTTTATCCAGTACTGTTTTAAGCACCTTACCTGAGAAGCTTCTTTAATTTTAAAATAACTGCGAAGATAGACACCATTGTTATTTCCTGTTTACAGATGAAGAAACTGAGACTCAGAGAGGTTAGGTAACCTCTTGGTGAGACAGTGGTTTCAGGCAAGGTTCTAGCCTTGAACTGACTTGTTTGATGATAATAATTACTGGTTCCCAGAGAGGGGGCTGGTTGACCACACTTGACCCTGTTTAAGCCTCACGACAACTTTATGAGGCATATAGTATCACAAAGCCAGTGATGTGCTGAGCTGAGATTTGAAGTCAGAGCACTTGCTCTGAGCTTCATCTGTGACCACTCTGTGAGAGGAAGCTTTGATGTGGGGCATCATGAGAACTTGAGGGGTGCTGTTTTTGTTTTTTAGCTCATTGACCATCTATCTGGTCCAGAATCCATATGGAAGACTCTATGGAAGAAGCTGTTAATGGGTTTCAAGATCAGGGGAAAGTGAACTGTCTTTGAAAGGATCAAATTATCTTTATTTCCTGGACATTATGTATTTATGAAACCCACCTCTTCAACCAGCATACAAGTCTAGGCACAGGGGGAAGGTATATTGGTAGGTGTGAAGCTTCTAAGGTTCTACATCTTAGAGTTGTTCCAACATCCCCAGGTAAGCACATTCACACCCTTCCACAGTGTCCTTATTCCTTGAATGAAAACCACTCAGGTTTTCCTCTGAGGCTCCCCAGGGGGGATGCTAAACACACCTGAGAAGCAGTACCATAGAGTCGTGCTCTGTCCTTCCTGCCTCCTTCAGTTGTGTGACTGCCCTGAAAGAGGAACAGCAGGGGCTCATACCTTGGGACACACATTTTATGTGCAAGAGATTTACCCCAGTTTTTTTCTTATTTTCTATTTGATCTTATTTCTTTCTTCCTTATTAATATTTTTAGCAGAGACGTTTTTGGTTCCACAATGCACCTGCCACTCCCTTACCTCTTACTTTCTCTTCAGTCAGTCTGGGCCTTTGTAGCTGCCTTGACTAGCACAGTGTGACAGAAGTGATACCATGTGACTCACCAAGCTCGGAGATGACACAATTGCTTCCAGTTCCAGGCAAGATGGAGGAAGTACACGTCTCTTTTCTCACCCACTGAACGGATCTATCAAATCTAGACACAATACGTGGAGCAGTTATTTGAGGATATTGAGAAATCAGAGTAGTCAGGTGATTCAGGAAGAATATCAGAAACTAAAATGTCGCCGAACTAGGAAGAGGTTTATAATTTTTCTCTACAGTTCTTTTACTGATTGACCATGGATACAGGTGCAGTAACAGAATTGTGAGGAATATTGGTGTAACTGAAGCTTCTTGGATAGAAAACTGAAGTGTACTGGAAAGTACCAGGGAGATAGCAAAGAAAAAAGAGTTTGGAGAAAGAACTTTATACAATTGTTTATGAAATTATGCACTCACTTCTGAGCTGCACATAGGTGGATCTGATCCAAATTAGTATACCAAAACTTTAGGAGTTAAGCTAATACAGAGACCACTGCCCGAGATACGTACTGGCCCTTGGATATTGTGCATACAGACCAGATTCAAATACCACCACCAAGTCTCTTAAAACTGAATCCTAGCCCACAGAAGACATGTTGGCATTTCCAGGCTCAACAGAGTCAAGGCTAGTTGCCTACTAAAATAAAAATGTCATCCTTCAGGATAAAACTTACATACAGCCTACTGTTTTATATGTGATATTCAGTATACCCAGATTTACACCCAAAATTACTTGCCACATTAATAACCAGGAAACTCTCAATTTACACAGGAAAAGAAAATCACCACATACCAACATTGAAATAATAAAGATGTTAGAATTACCTAACACAGCAGAAATAATATGTTCTAATCAGTAACTATAAATAGTTTTTTTCTTTTGTCTTTTTGAGACAGGGTCTCACTATGCTGCTCTGGCTGGCCTTGAACTGACTTTGTAACCCAGGCTGTTCTCAAACTTGGAACAATCCTCCTGCCTTAGCCTCTCAGGTGCTGGAATTACAAGTGTGCGCCACCATGCCAGGCATTAGCTATAAATATTCTTGAAGTAAATAGCAAATTAAAAAAGTTCAACAACAACAAATTATGAAGAATCAAATGGAAATTTTAGAATTGAAAAATACAATAATTTAAATGAAAATTCACCAGATGGGCTTAATGTAGAATGAGATGACAGCCACTGAAAGACATAGACCTACAGATTCAAGAAGCTCTAAATCTCAAACAGGTAAAACTAAAAGAATTCTACTTCGGTTGTTGAAAAGTTTTTAAATGAGCCAGATTAACTAATACACTACTTCAATGGGACCAGCAATTTGAAGGATTGCATTTTTTTTCAATATGGGGGATTGAACACAGGACCATCATACTGAGCTATATCCCCAGTCCTTTTTTTATTTTTATTTTTTGAAACAGCATCTTGCTAAGTCATTAAGTTGCTGAGGTTGGGTTTGAACTTGTGATCCTCCTACCTGCCCTCCCAGAGTGCTGGCATTATAGGCATGTGCCACCACACTCTCCTATGTAATATTATACATTTTTTTAAAAGTTAGAGACCATAGAGGCCAGCAAGAAGTGACTAGAACTTTTAAAGTGCTAGTAGAAAGGAAATAGCAACACAAAATTCTATAACTGGCATGTATACTTTGGAAATGAAGGTAGAATAAATATATTTGCAGATGAAGGAAAACCGGAAGAATTATTGCCAGAAGACATATCCTAAAGTAATCACTCTATAATAATTTTTAAGGGGCTGAGAATATAGCTCAGCAGGCACAGTGCCTGCCTGGCAAGTGCAAGGTCATGAGTTCAATTCCTGGTACCAAATAATAATAATAATAATAATAATAATAATAATAATAAAAAGCAAAATAAAATAAATAAGTAAATAATTGTCAAAGTGTGCCAGAAAGAAATTTGGAACATTAGGGATGAAGAAAGAGCAAAAAAATGGCAAGTATCTGGGCAAATATAATAGACTACTCTTCTGCACTTCACTTACTTAAATTATGTTCTATAAATGGACTTGGTGATGCAGATCAGTGGTAGAGTACATACCTAGTATGAGGCCTGGTTCCCTCCCCACCACTGCAAAATAAATAAATTAAATGGAGTGTGCTCAATGGTTGAAAACAAAAATTATAACACTGATACAGCTTTCAGTGCATCTATATATATATGATATAAAACAACTATAATGTGAAGGAAGATGGATAAAATGGGCTATATGCTGGCAGGATTTCTTTTTATTTTTTACTTAAAGTTATAAACTATAGATTTTACATGTATTAAAAAGGCTAAGTATGCATATTATAATCTCTATAGAGCAACAAATAAAAAACTAACCTAAACAATATGGTGTAAACAATAAAAAAGTAAAATGAGATACTAAAAATGCTCAAATAACTCAAAAGAGGATGAAAAGAAGAAATCAAAGTAACAAAAAACAAGTAATAAACTAGATTTGGCTAAATTCAGATATATCAATAATTACATTAAATGTGTATGATCTGAAATCACCAGTTAAAAGAGAATCAGAATAGATGAAAGGTATGATCCAAATATATGCTGGCTACAAAAAATGTACTTGAAATACAACCAGATGAGAAGTTTAAAGAGGAAGAAAATGATTTGCCAATTGAACATGACATAAAAGGGAGCCTAAGGGGCTATTATATTACTATATCAGCAAACCATGCTTCAGAGATATGAAAATTAGTAGAGATAAACTGGGACATTACATCATGATGAAAAGATCAATTCACCATGTAAACATAATGATCTTAAATGTCCTTGCAGCAACAATGTTGTGTAAGCTACAAAATACATGAGGCAAAAGTTATTAGAAATGAAAGAAGAAAGATATACGCACAATTATATATAGAATTTTTTTTTTTAGTTTTGGTAGTATTAGAGATTGAGCTAAAGGCCTTGTTCATGCTAGGCAAGTACTCTTCCACTGAGTTGTACTCTCAGCTTCTATAGCAGGAAACTTTAACACTAGTCTGTCAATAGTAGATCATAGGTAATAGAAAAACAATGAAGACACAGACAAACTGAAAAACATCTCCCAACCAACTGGATCTAAATTTCTCACTCTTCGCAATAACAGATAGCAGAAGAAAAAGTCCTTTTCTAGTGCTCATGGAACACTAATCAAGATAAACCAGATTGTTTCTCATAAAATAAATCTTAAGAAGTATAAGATAATTTAGATTAAAAAATATGTTCTCAGAACATAATGGAATTACAGTAGAAATTAATAATAGGCAACAGGAAAATGAAACAATAAAATCCTAAATAATCCACGGTCCAAAGAAAAAGATTCACAGAAAGTTGGGAACATATTTTTAATTGAACAGAAATGCAAACATGTGTATCAAAATGTGTAGGGTGCAGATAAAATAGTGTTTAGAGATAAATTTATTGTATTAAATTCTTGGCTAGGAAAGACTAATGATCCCATATCAAGATTCTAAACTTCTATTTTAAGAAACCAGAAAAATGAGTAAACAAAAGCAGTAAAGGAAAAAATAAAGATAACAGAAGTCAATGAAAAGGAAAACAGAAAAGTAATAGAGAAAATCAATGGAAACAAAAGCTGGCTCTCTAAAAAGGCTTTTGAAAATACTAAGATTACACCAAGAGCAAGATAAGTCACCTTTCTGAGGGCAGCTGGCTGCTGCTACATCCAACATGGCCTCCCGCTGCCTGGCCTTGGGCACCGATGGTGGCTCTGGCAGGTTTCTGAAAGCAAGCAGGCAAGTGTCGCGAGACCTGGGCTTGCACCCGGCACCAGCACCCCTACTTCAGTCTACGTCCAGAACCAGCCACGAAATTAACCTACATTCTGCACGCTGAAGTTAGCTCCTCAGAATGGGCCTGTCTTTGGAGACAGGGACTTTTAAGAGGTGAGTAAAGTAAAATGAGGTCAGTAGGGTGGGTGCCCCTAATCCCGTGTGATTGGTGTCTCTACAGGAAGAGGTAATAAGGGTCCAGAACGAGTCCAGAGAGATGACAGTGGAGGAAACTGGGAGAAAGATGTCCTACAATGGAAGGAGAAAAATTCCATCCTGCCAACACCTGGAGCTTGGACTTCCTGCCTTCAGACCATGAGAAAATACACTTCTATTTTATAAGCTACCCGGTCGGTAGTGGTGCTTCTCCACAGAGATCAAGCTGACTCACACTGATTTTGGTAAGGAAAAATGTCTATTTCTAGATACCATGAACCCGAATCAACATTGTGAATGTGTTTACAGCAGTGTAAAAACCTGGTGACATTTTTGCCATCAATTTGCCTCACTTAGAGATGAGGATGAGGATGAGGAGCTGGACTAACCAATGTAGCCGAGACAGTAATGGGTCGATAGCATGGCAATATTCCTAGCTCTGCCTTCTCCTGCCTCGGTTTCCTCATCCGTACCACAAGTGGGCTGGATCAGGTCTTGTTCTGCTTCTTTTTAGCTGACAGCCTAGGATCACACTCTGAGCTCCTCCCACTTCTCCCAGGAGCAACTCCAAGTATGAACCAGGTGGTCCTCGCCTCCACCTCAGGGCTGTACCCTGGGGGACCTTAGCCAAGGACCTTCTCAGCTAGGAACACCTCCCGCCTGCCTGGCAGCAGACTCACTGGCAGTGCCCACCATGGCGAAAAGCAGTTTCGCTCAGGAGCTCCGTCTGTGAGGAAGTACAACAATTCTCTCCTCCTCTAGACCACCCTGCCAGACGGCCATTTAACGAGCAGGGACTTGGGGGAGCTTTGCTTGTAGCCTGTAGAGAATTTAGCTGACAGTAAAGATGAGAAGGGAAAACACTGACAAGGAAGAATTAATGAAATCTCAGCACAAAATAGCTATTAAAGGAGGACAGAGCGGCTATGATAGGGATCTACCTGGCAAACTCAGAAGTCATCACTCAGGTAAGCTCCATGAACTGAGCATCAGGCTGTGAGGATTCCCTGGGCAAACACCACAGAACCCTAAACCCCATGAAATTGTTGTGGATAGAGAGGACAAAATGACCACCACTTCCTTTTTTTTTTTTTTTTTTTTGAGACAAGGTCTTGCTATGTAGTTCAGGCTGACCTTAAACTCACTATGTTAGCCAGGCTGGTCTTGAACTCATGGCAATCCTCCTGCCTCAGCCTCCTGAGTGCTGAGATTACAGGTATGCACCCCCATGCTGGGCCACAACTTTAGAAAAAAGCAATGAATAGATGTCAGATACCTGAAAATAAAAAATACCTCCTTGCATAGTAATAGTATCTTTATTATCGTAATGGCTATTAGGATTATTTTAGTGCTGCAATAATAATATTATTATTTGAGCACTTAACATCTGCCAGGCACTGATCTGTATATTTTAAGTATGTTAACTCATTGGATTCTCACAAAAGTCCTATGTGGCATTTTTGTGGTGTAAGTATGTGTCCCTCTGCCCCTGCCGTAGTTTAGAGATGTTCCAGTGTTGGAAAGTTAACATCCCAAGTTCATAGGTTAACAGCATTTGGTAGTGGGATCTTCGAGAAATAATTAGAATTAGATGAGATCATGAAGGTGAGGATGCGGTGGTGGTGTTATGGCTTTATAAGAAGAGGAAGAGAGACCTGAGCAGGCAAACTTGCTCTGCCTCACCATGTGACATGATGCTCACTGCCATGCTATGACGCGGTAGGAAGGACCTCACTGGAGGCTGAGAAGATGCCGCCTGTTCTTTTCAGTGTCCCGAACTGTGAGAAATAACTGTCTTTTTTAGTACCCTGAGTTCGATCCCCGGTACCCAAATGAATGAATAAACAAATAAATAAACAAATAAAGTACCCTGTCTCAGGTACTCAGTTATAACAACAGAAGAGGGACCAAGATGACACTGAAACACTATTGTCACTGTTCTTTCAGACAAGAGAGGAGAAACGGAGATTGAGTGTTCTCCCAAAGTCTCAGTGATCAAGCTCTCAAAGTGGGCTTTCACTTGGGCAGACTGTATCTAAATGCCAGGAGCGCAATTGCTTTTGTTATATGGAATTTCCATATTTTCTGGAAACTGCTATGTGATGGATGAAAAAATGAATCTGTAGATGAGGAAAATGAGTTTACAGATGAGGAAACCATAGCCCGGAGAGGGCTTCCCAGGAAGGCCAAGCATCTGCAATCTACCGCCAGTGACTTCATTTCCCTGAGTACATCATCTTCTTCCTCACCTGGAGAACTCCTACTTATTGTTATGAATCTAGTCAAATGTCACCTCCCCTGGGAGCTTTCTAAACTCACATTCCCTCTTGTTTGCCTCTCGCAAAAGTCAGCATCCCTATTAAAGTGTTTTTTGTATGTAGTATTTCCAGAAATTTTTTAAAAAGAAAATTACATCAAAAAAGGTAACAAATATCCATTTTCCTATTAACTGAAATTTGCTTAATATTTTGCCCTATTTGCTACAAATCCTTTTTAAAACAAAAGAATTTACACATAATCACAATGAATAAAATCAAAATAGTCTCTTTTTTTAAAAAAAAAAAAAAGAAAGAAAACTTCACAGATGAAGTCTTGGTCTTGTCCCCCACTGGTAGAAACTTGCTGTACATCCTTTGCCTCTATTTTTAAAGCCATAGACATATTCACAAGCGTGTGTATATGTGTGCGCATGCATGCGTGCGTGTGTGTGTGTGTGTGTGTGTGTGAGACAACGACTGTGTTTTTTCATTCTTTTAGAACCCAAGTTAGCAGAATACCTGGCACTTAGTGACAATGAAGATGACGTTTTTCTGAACATTTACCAAGTATCAGATCTATTTCAAAGCTACATTTTGATGTACTGAAGGTGCCAGAATCAGGTCTGGTTTTTAAATTTAGAAAGTGAGGTAAAGCAAGGTTAAGTTACTTACTCAAAGTCAGACAACTAAGAAGCACAGAGCTGCTATTTAAATCCAGGCAGTCTGGCCCCAAAGCCTTGTGCACTTGTGTGTGTGTGTGTGTGTTTTGTATATGTGTGTGTGCACAAGTGTGTGTGTGCAATTGAGAGAAAGAGAGAGAGAAGGACAACATCCAGTAAAGAACATAAAACATAGACAAAAACTTAAACACCTGATGAGCACCACTTGTTTCATCAGTGTAGAGCATCGCAATTACTCAGTGCTTCTGCCTCTCCTCCCTGGTTATCCCATTCCCCTTGTGCTACTCACAGATGCTTGAAAAATACCATTTTGCTGTCCTAGACTGTAAGCTTTATATAAATGAAGTCATCTAATAAATATTCTGCTGTGTCTTGCTGTGATCACAGGATATTGTTGCATATATATGAGGTTTGATCAAAAACTTAGTAAATATTAGAATTTTTTAAAGTATTACAGTAAAGAATATATTGCCATTAATCACCTCGACATACCCCCTCTCACTTCAAACACATTTATGTCATTGCTTTTGCGACATTCCAAAGCAGTTCTTCAGTCACACTATAGTGGCGGCCTCTGTGTTCTGAATGAATCAAAAATGTTTACCTTTCATGGTTGTTTTGACTTTGGGGAAGATTCAAAAGGCGTACAGTGACAGACCTGGTGAATAGGTTATGAGGACACCTTGTAACATCTTTGCAAGCCCTCTTTTCTGTTGGGAGGCATCGTGCAGGAACATTCACTGTAGTTTTCATTGCATCTGAGGCAGACACTTATGAAAGAAAACTTCCAGAACTGCTTCAGAAAGTAGCAAAAAATTATAGGATAAGTGTGTTCAAATTGAGAAAGAATATGTTGGGGAGTATTACTGGCAGTGTGTCTTTCACTGTAATAATTTTTTTGTCTTTTTTTGAGACAAGTTTTCACTATGCAACTTAGGCGTATCTCGAACTCACTTTGTAGCGCAGATTGGCCTCAAACTCACAGCAGTCCTCCTGCCTCAGCCTCCCGAGTGCTGGGATCAGACATGTACCACCATACCTGGTCTTGTAATAAATGTTTTTGTTTAAATATTCACCACATATTTTGATCACTCCTTATAGTTTGCCATTGAATGATATACCTGAACGTATACATTCATTCTGCAGATGATAGACAATTGGTATACTTCTAATCTGAGGCAATTATAAGAACCACATTGGTTTGTATGCTTTGCCTGTTTCTCGTAGTGTGTATTGCATGTGTTTTTGTAAGACACAAACCTCACAGAAGAATTGTGAGGTCAGAGGATGCCTCTAACTCCAGTTGCATCAAATAATGCTAAATTACTAAGAGCCAGAACTCTTAACTATAATATCACACTGCCTTGCCAAAAGTATGTGCTGGATAACCGAATCTTTTAAAGCAAAATACCAAACACAAGGAGAGGATTGCATTAACTGATATCAGAGGCCGGGAACCCAAGCGTGTGTCTCCTGGAATGTGCATCTCCCCATGGCACACACCGGCTCTGAACCCAGAAAAAGCTGAAATCAGCTGCCCTGGAGGGTTTCAGGGAACACATCTCACCTGTCCAATGCTCTGTCTGGATTCCTTGTGCTGACAAAGCAGGGGGAGAGATGTTAGCTCTTGTTTGGACTTTATCTCTTGGCTAGTTCATCACATCCTGCCCATAATGACTCCGAGGAATAGTACAGGGAAATGGTGCTGAACTCTCAATGCTGTTGCGGCAACGCTGGGTGGCCCTTCCTTGATTTCCCTTTGGCTTTTCTGGGACTTCTGGGGGCCTGAAATTGTTGCCGTGTCGGTGTTCTCTTGGGGACTGTTCAAGTACACACCCCTTCTACTTTTATCCCACAATATTCTCAAGTGGACCCCACAGGAGTTACTCTGAATGACCGGGAAACCCCTTCATTATTCTATCCAATATGTTATCTAGGGCTGTTTACAAATCCAAGGATTCTCTTGCCAAATGTACAGCCTGTTCCCCAGGCTTTCATGTTATAATGAAATGAATAACAAGGAAGACATCTTAATATCCTCTTCTGCTGGAAAGTGAATTTTTTTTTTGCTCTCTCCCTCTAATAGATAAATTAATATCATCAAACTTTCTGAAAAGATATTTTATGAAAGCGTCTTTCCTGCCAAAAGAGAAAATGTTGTAATATAAAACTAAAGAAATTTGTTTCAACTTGTTAAAAGCCTTATTCTCAGCCATGAATTCAGTTCCCATTTTTTTCCCTTCAATTAATTTCACACTAATCCATTTCTTTATCAGGCGTTGGAGTGAATGCCTGCTGAGTGAGTGATGAGGATGGAGGCCATGGAGGTGTTTGGCTCTGTAATTTCATCCTTGAATTTTGTGATTACTAACAGGACAACTTTTTTAATTTGCTCTTTTGTCTGGATTCCCTGGCTGACAATCTGCTCGGTGAGCTCGGCTTTTTAATCAATCACCTACATAATCAAATGTCACTGGCTATCTGCTCCGTGTAATTACTTTTGCAATTAAAAATCAACCTCAAGTTGCCTCATCTAATTAGAGGGATGGGCAGATTTTCATCTAGATTGATTTTTTAATAAATATTGACTTAAAATGCCATAATCTCATCATATTCTTTCATTTTCTTTGTACCAAAAATCAAACAAATGGAAGAATTAGCAAGCAGAAGGAATCGTGGGACTTCAAAAGCTTCTGCTGGTTCAGATGCACAAAACTATGCTTTCCAGAAGCCCAGATTAGCTTGCCTAGTAACAACACTCAATAGCTTCCACCTTTTATTGGAAAAAAGAACAAAGCAATTCAACGATTATATTTCACACTAACATTGTTGCAAGCCTATAATTCTAAGAGCTTCAAATTTCATTTATTGTGCTGCCAAGGACAATCATTTCTGTGAATGTTATTATTTCATTTAAAGCAATTCCACACATGCTGCTAGAATTTTTAACATTAGGATAAAATATATATGTTTGGTGTTAGAATCAACTCTACTGAGTTTTCTTAAATATACAAATGCCACTACAGCCAGATAATTTCTTCATTTTTGCTGCCTTGGGTCTTTTATGTATTGTAATTAAAACGTTGTCAATAACACAGTTCGTTGCTTTTTGGTTGTAGTGGCTGATGTTGAACATGGCAAATCCACAATCTGGTAAGGGATTACCTGCAGAAAAATAGCACACTTTGCTCAGAGAACAATTGTCCCGGGATGAAATGTAATGGTATCTCGTGTGCCTGTTTAAAAAAAAAATCTTGTCAGTGACCCTGACAGAATTCCATTTAAACCTCAGCTGATTGGAGAGATGATGAAGAGGTAATAATGCTTCTAGCACCCTTGCTTTTTTCTCTCACAAAGGAGGTACTTCTGATTCCTTATGCAGTCACACTACAAGGGAGGAATAGGGAATTGTCCACATCTGACTACAGAATTCACTTTAAGGTTAAGGGGGAAAAAAGTGATAACCAAGACAAGTTGAACTTTTGGCTTTTATTGGTGGTAAAACAAACAAGGAAATAAAGATGGACCCAGACAAAAGAGCCAAGGATAATAAAGAAGAGAGCCTTGATTCTACACAGGCCTCCTTGTATGAGCCAGAGGCATTCCTGCCTGGGGACATTTCATTTGCAACTTCAGCCCTATGATCAACTCAATTCAACTCATGTACAAATTGTATTTCCCAAAAGAATACCCCATAGTCTATTATGCCCATAAAACATTGACCCCCGAAGCAAGAGCTTTTTGGTCAAATTACTTTTAAAAACACAATCTCTACCTCCTTGTTGGATAAAAACAATGTATGAACTGCAATGTATGCTAGAAAGTCTCTGAGAAGTCTTTTAACAAAGAAGGCTGCCTTGGAATTGATCAAATTTATTTATCTATGTATTTCCTATTTATTTGTTTAGTTCTTTATTTAGCAGGCACTGTGTAGAAACACTCTGTTTGTATACACTTTGGGAAACACTGGCATGTAAACATGCTAGGTGCTAAAGCTTATCTTCTAGAATGTCACTGATTATATTTTCTAAGTGTAAAAGAATGTCAAGCACAATGAAGTGTGGTTATTGCCAATGACCTGTTGAAAATGAAACAGGTAGTAGGAGATCCTGGGTTCAATGTCACTGGGTGTTATCTATGATTCTGGCCAGAGGGAAATCCTGCAAGTATGTGTTCTGGCATCGTAAAGAATGGTGCACATTGAAGGAATTATCTAGGTATCTAGGATCATTAATTGTGATATGTCAACTTGACTTGAGTAGGGACCGCCTAGGAGATTAAAACTCTGAGTGAGTCTGTGAATGGATGATTGACATGTAGGCCAGCAAATTGAAGGGGAAGACTGACCCTGGCCCTGGGTGGCACTAATCAATAGCCTTGAAGCCTGGATGTAATAAAAGGGAAAAGAAGGAAATATTCTTTTTTTAGAAGAGCTCCAGTCTTTGCCATTACCTTTGGACACTGTTGTCCAATCTCTTCAGCTTTCCTAATAGACTTTTCAGCCTTCTAATGCAGATTCACACTCATGATTCCCAGTGAATTTCCAAGCCTTCAATCTTTGACTGCCTCCAGGTCATCTGGTTCTCTAGTACACAGATGACCATTTTGAATTCTTTCACTTCTGATCCTGTACACAGCCATTGTGACTCTTCCAGCTCTGATCCTGTAAATCCACCTTATAAACCCCTTTTGTACAATTATACATTTTTTTTAATATTGATTCTGTTCCTCTATAGAACCCTGAGTAAAACAGTACCCACTGATATGTAGAGGAAGAACGAAATTTACAAAGAGTTTGAGGAATTAATAAAAA
>RJWT010010218.1:0-24399 GCA_004365215.1 Cuniculus paca | reverse complement strand
AAACAAGTCCTTAAAAGTCTTCCCTGTTTAACCCATATATCATCTCCTGAGGATGCATATCAGTTTATAATGTTAAATAACATATGTCCACAAATGGTACCAAAATTTTCTCTCCAACACACTTATCTCTCTGAAATCAATGTTCGGCTGTGCAGCATTTCTTCATTGTTTGTTTGGTTTCTTAATAGATGTCTTATATTGCATTTTCAAATCTGAGTTTCAATATAACCTTCTTAATAAAAATTAGTCTCAACCATGTTGATGGTAGTTTCAATTGTTTGATTATTCAGGTAAAAAACTCTTAGAGTTAACTATGACTTTCTCACACCACATACAATTTTAAAATATATGGAGGCTTGATCAGCTGTCCTCATGTTCACTGGTGCTTCCTGGTCTAACTCACCACCATCTTTCCTTGGATTATTGAAGATGTCTTCTTATTGGTATGTGACATCTCTTTCCATGATTCTCTTCTCTTGCCTACTTGACTTTACCCACACTCACTTCTGATTATCTTTAGAACTTACTGGCCACTCATGTCCCTCAAGACCCTGTTCTTGGCTTTTCCCTCTACAGAGAACTTTCTTTGTTTCAGAAATTAACTTGGATAGCTGTCTCCCATACTTCTCATATTTGCTCCTGTATTCCATGCTAAATGAGGGTGAACCTTCCTTTATTGATCTAATTCTCTGCAGCAGTTTTATGTCTGTCCTCCTAAGACTTATCATCCCTTGTCATCCACTTCTACTCATCTCCTACAAGCTGAATGCCAGAATGCCTGGAATAAGTTCTTGAAATTCTCTTCTTTCTAGCCTATAATTTTGTTATATTGAGAAGTACAACCAACTTCATTACTTTAAATTCATAAATGCAGCATAGTTGAAAGTGTGTGTGCTAAAAATTGCTGGCCTAAAATCTGATTTTCTTCTTTTGGTAATTCTATCATTCATTAGAATGAATTTTTCTGAAGGCAAGTACAATAGTACCTTGGTTCATGAACACTTTTGTTTGCAAACAATTTGGTCTGCAAGCAGAAGCATTCGGCAAAATTTTATTTTTCTTTGCAAACTGCATCAAGTAACAGATATGACTGCAGTCATCTTTTGCAGAATCATGGGATGAATTAAATTTGTGAACTGAGGTATAGCTTTATAGGACTTTTTATCTCCTATATTTACTAACTAATCTCAAAGGCCTAGAATATTCCTAGAATATTTGATTGATCAAATAGACTGGCATCTCTTATTTGGTCCTCACTCCACTTGGTTTAGTGTGGTAGCCAAAGAAACTGTGATCTTTGATATTATTTCATTTGCTTAAAACCTCCCATCAATAACAGAAACAGACAAATCTCTACAGTGACCCATAAAGCCATAAGTGACTGCTCCAGTTAATGACTTTTCTGCTCACTTTTCCTGCAAACTTCACTTAGCAAAGACCCTGAGTGTCTGGGACCTTGTACTCGGGCATTGCTGCCTCAAAGTCTTTCTGCAAACAATGCTCTCAGCCTGGCTTGCTGGCTTCCTCATGTCCCTCATATCTTTCTCAAAATATCCTTGCAAAGTCCTCCCTCCCTCCAACCTTTCTTTTTCTCTTTCCTTCTTTTTGTTTTTCCTTAGTCCTTATCATCACTGAACACAACACATATGTTACTTCTTTATCATGTTTCTGGTGTGTCATCCCCCTAAAATATATGTTCCATGAGAGGAAAGGCTTTCATCTGTTTCTATTCTCTGCACAGCACCTACAAGAGTACTGGCTAAAAGCAGATGCTCAGTAAATCTTTGATAAACTAAGGAATTACTGCTGAGAATGCTGCAAGTATGTTGCTTAAGTCCTAGGAGCTCAATCAGTGATGCATGCTGAAACCAAGTAATCATTTTTCATCTCTCAAGTGCAGTCCAGGGAGCTTCTGCTGAAATTAGTGAAGTTAGCTAATTGGCAAGGGCTGATTTTTCTGGATAAAATAACAGTGGCTGAATGACTTCACTGGCTGAGAGCCTTGTAACCCAATCTCCAGAAATATTTATAGTATCTGTGAGCTAGACAAGGGCTACGAATGCTTCTTTTATGAATATTTGGTAAAGTAAAACATTTCTCTCTCTCTCTCTCTCTCTCTCTCTCTCTCTCTCTCTCTCTCTCTCTCTCTCTTATACCTATAATCCCAGCACTGAGGAAAACTAAGGCAGGAGGATCTTAAATTCGAGTCCTGCCAGGGCAACTTAGCAAGCCCTTGTCTCCAAATGAAAAGTAGGCATACGGTTCAGTGGTAGAGTATCCCTGAAATTGATCCCTAGTGCTGGAAAGCAAGCAAGGGAGGATGGTAGGGGGAGGGGACAAAAATAATGAAGGTCTGTTATATACATATACAAACTCCCCACCATAAATGTAATCATTATGTATTGCAAACATGTAATAATAAAAATATAAATAAAAACAAAAATAATCATGATATCTAAGTCATAATTTCTTGTATGGAAAAGTAGAGACTGAGTAGATTTTGCTAATAATCTCTTTTTCTATAAAATTCAGATATGCAGAAAATCATTGATATTTCAAATAAAATCAGGTATAGTGGATGCACTTATCATCCCAGAATTGGAAGTGTATGTCAAGGACATTATAGCTAGTTCTAGGCCAACCTGGGCTACATAGTGAGCTCAAGGACAACCTAACCTACACAATGAGACCCTATCTCAAAAAAACACAGAAAAAAATTCAACATATCACAAATAGTGTTCTAATTCCAAATTATTTTTGAGTGCCATATTTTAAAAATTGCTTCAATAGGTCTGCTTCAATAGGAGATACGGTGATCATTTTTAATCTTCATTTTGAAGTAAAGGCACACATTTTCATGGGTTATGCATATTACAAGTGTAAATTAGCCAGGATTCAGCTTTTTCTGGCTTTGAACTGAATCCCACCATCTTCTTTGTGGTTAATGTACAAGCTATTTATTCATCCATCATTTTATTATTGCTGACAGTAATGGTTTTAGTCCCTTGAGAGAAGCTGTTGGTGAATTATAAAATTTTATTGAAAGGCTTAGTGACTAAGGAAACAAACAAACTAGAATATTGGAAAATTCAGTGCGCTTCATTTTGGAAACCTTATCTATTAGTTAGATAACACTAGTTCATCTTTAAATTTCTAGCGGTCATAATTGCTTCTGGACTACCATGAAATTGTGTGTGATTAACTGTGAATGTATTTTGAAAAAAGTATTTGTCAATTACTTAATGCAATTCTCTTAACTGAAGTCAAATGGGCAAGTCCCATCAAATAAAAGCTATACTGTTTCTTCAAAACTTTTTCTACGAATTATATAAATTTTAGTTACTTCTTCAGTAAAGGTTTTCTCATTCATAGTTAAAACATTTTCTGAAAAGAAAAAATGTTTTATCATTCTATAAAATTTTTAAAATAAGCAAATAGGATAACTGACACATATACTCTCACTTCACAAAGATGCAATGCTGCTGCTTTGTATGTTGTTCTGAAGTATATAATTCTTTGTTTTATTCTTAGTATATAATTCTAGTCAAAACAATTACCACTTTTATATATTTGCTCATCCACTTCATTCTGCAGTGGACTTGAAGTAGGTTACAAAAGTATATGCACAATGAAAATAAAAAATAGTTAAATGAATCTGTAGGAAGTAAAAATGAGTATATCTGAAGATAATTGTATAATGTATAAGACTGACATGCAGAAATATGTGACTCAGGTTATATTCTGAGTTCATGGTCAGCTTTCTATGGGCCAGTTAGACCGAGAAACAAGATCAGATATAGAAACCATGGTGTTCTAAGAGTAAACGAATACACACAGCAGAGACTAAACAAAAGAAATATAGATTTTCTAATCTAGGATCAAAGAATTTGTCCCATTGGATGCTAAAAAATAGTGAGGACTTTTTTTTTCAGCAACATCTTCTCTAGTCCAATGACAGATTTCCAGCATCTCTTTATTGTGGTATCTTTTAGCATGGATTTGTGGCAAAACCTAACACTGTGATCCTAGCAAATAATTTATTTATATGTCAAAAGAGATTCCCCCTTGGTAAAGTGCTTTTTCTTTTTTTAATGGAGAACATTAATATTTTATAATCACAGGAAGAGTGTTCCTACTGGAGTTTTTCACATTAACATATCTGTAGGACATTACAGGGAAAACCTGACTATAGGTGTTTTCAACAAAATTTTAACTTAATCAATGATGAGATGTTGCTTTTCAATTTTTTCCTAAACTATTCTGCAGTCAGCTAGAATTATGCAGTTAGTTAGAATACTTGGCACAAACCTCCTTCAATCAGTGGCCTAGATCACTTCTGCTTCTCAAGAAATGGAAACAATTATGTTGTGAGATAACAAAATTTGCCATTGAAAATACTGATGCTTTTTCAAAGATGTGTTATGTTTTCAAATATTAAAATGCAGTAGAATAACTGTCACATATACTTTTCCATAGCGGAAACACTAAGTTCCTAAGGGTGGAAAGGTGAGGAATCTGGACTGAGCCAAGGACGGCACTGGAATGGAAGCCCTCAGGGTTTTAATTCTAAGACAGTTATTGGCCACCTCATTCTCTAATGAGAAACTGAACTGTGTGTTAATAGTCCTCTTCCCTGACACACAGTTGGCAGAGGGGTTACAGATTAGAATTCATTACTTTCAAACTTGTACCTAATATTACCTTGAGTTCTCTAAATGAGGCTACACTTCTTCATGATCTTCGTGTTTTCATCATTATCTGCCCAAAGATGCTTTGAATATGAAATTTAAGTTAAGACAGAAGTTTTTAGGCTGTGCAAATGTAGCTGCGAGATAACACCTTTAGGTCCTTGCCTCTTGTTCTTTCCCACCCCAGCCCACTCAGCTGTCTCTGACCCGAGCAGATTGCTGTACCGAAGTCGTCCTTTACTGAAGTCCTGGAATAACTAAGAGCTGTAACTTTTCTCTGACATGACATCATCTCTAAATTCATCATATCCTGAGAAATATAATTCATATCAGGTGCTAAAGGCACATAATATTTTAGGCATTTTGTGTCTGTAAAATTAAAAAGAAAAATATTAAATATCATTATTACTATTTTTATTAATACATGTTTATAGTACATAATATTTGCATTCATTTTGTGGAGTTGGCATATGTAACACATCTTAATTCATTATTGCATTCATCCCTCTCCTTCTGCTCCTCTCCCTCCATTTTTATTTGAGAAATATCTATCTCTCTACTTCCTATTATTTTTTATTTTTCTATTTATTCATAATTTGAGTTTCTTATATTGTATAAAAGAAACCATGAGATATTTAAGCTTGTGTGAGTGATTTATTTCATTTAATATTATAGTCTCAGGGTACATCTATTTTCCCACAAGTGATTCTAATTTTTCTTTCTTATTTCATATTTACAATTTTCAGATGTTTGTCTCAGAAATTTTACCTAAAACGAGGCATACATTTTACTTATTGCTTTAAAACTAATTTAAATGTCATTATGTCAAAGTACTTAATGGCAAATTAGGAACATAATTCTGAGTTCCCAAAGGTATTGATTATATTGCTTTATTGTAGCCTTATCCCTCAATAGTAGTAGCTATATGGCAACTTTTCAATTGCTACAAAAAGTTGACCAGTGGTCTATTTTGTAAAATGATAAATTCTGCCCTAAAAAGATAATAGTATTATTGCATGTGCATAGCTGTAGGGACCGAACAGTTTGTGTCACAGAGCCAGCTTAGTATTTTATTACTCTGCATAATAAAATAGGGGAAATTATCTAGCCATTGAGATTGTAATTAGTTGCAAGTTAAGTAATGAATCTTTCTTGTCCTGAGTCCAGAGGCTGGCAGATTTAGAACACTACTTGACCCCTGACTTGCTGGAGAATGAAGGAAGAAGGAGGAAAATTTTTCTTTATACAAGATGGGTTTGGGAGGGAGGGATAACACAAGCTTGCCAACTGCACAGGTCAAACTCAATACAGATGGCTGTGACTGATAGAGCTATCTATTGTGTTTTCTTCTCAGCACCTTTGTGTATGTGTCAGAATATTTATACTTAGATGAAGACGTTTTATTGCTCAGCAACGAAGAGAATTCACTTATGTTTAGAAATATAGATGTTGGCTGATGTGTGTGGGGGTCTTGTGAATAACAAATAATAAAAAGTGAGCCAATTTGATTTTTCAGGTGAGGCATCTGTTAGATGTGTCTAATGCGAAATCTATTGTACATTTACTTTTGAGCTCCTCTCTATCTTCTACCTTAAATATTATTTGAAAAACAATGACCTAAGAAATATATTCTTTCATTGAGTAATACACCTTAAATGTATGGAGTAAAATATATGAATCAGTAAAACGTAATTTAAATTTTATTTGTATGACTTTATAATCTCCCTAAATCAATTTAAACCTCCCTTAGAATACTGTTATGCACTTCACCTTCTCAGGGAGTTGCATGTGATTCCTAATATTGAGAGTGCGTGTATATTACATGGTGAAGTAGTAAAATGAGAATTAAGTTGAAAGTCTGCTGCTTCATTCAAATTCTTCCATTCTATGTGGTCTTGAGGCAGAAGCTGATCTCTGGGCTACAGTGCCATCATCTGTTAAATGGAGAAAACCCCAAGTCCTTAATAAGTGTGGTAAGGACAATGTGTAGTACACATACAGTTTAGATTTTTTCTTCAAAAACACTGTTTGCTTTATTTTTGTTGACCCTATATTCAGTTGCTTACTCCTCGTGTGGTCCAGAAGGCGATGATTAAAAACAAAATGCAAACAACTGGTCATGTAAATAGCTACTGTTGATGTAGGAATTGCGATGACATTTCTAATGATACTATATAGATGGGAAGCAAAATGGACATATAAATTCTATTTCCTGATTGTAAGAAAATTACTAAGGCAGTATATTAAAAACTCTGGTAATTTTATTCATTATATGGTGGAAAAATAATCTTTAAATTACAGTAACTAGTGAATGGAAAGATGCAACTAACAACAGAAAGACTTAGCTAAGAGTGGGAAGTGGATGTAGCTTTTAAAATATTGTTATTTTGAAAATGTTTATTTTAGGTAAATTATGCAATCCTTTTAAAAATTGAATATAATGCAGAGCTAGATGAGCATTTCACTTTTTAGACTGTTTTAGTAAAAAAGTGTCATTTGGAAAATATAGGTAGTATTTCTAGGGAAAATAGTACAAATGACCTTTTTCGAAAGATAGATGAATTGTTAGCCATGAGGTCAGAAATGAGACTTCAGAATACATGTTTTCTCTGAAAGACCTTTATTTTAATTTAATATAATATTTGAAATACTGACAGATCTTTAAATATTCTTGTGTCTGATCACTACAAGCATCGCAATTTTATGAGTGCTATTTCTACAAAAATTATTTTAATATTGTTCATTTTGTAATACTCTGAGTATTACAAAGGTTTGAGTAAGACAGGTTTGTATTTTAGGAAAGGAAATGAAACAAGGGACTGTATTTAAATGTGCTTATTCTGGTATCAGTCACGATAATTATATTAGAAAATTTCTAAATGTGTTGTAACTTTGAAGCCAGAATTAGAGCGACAGAATAGAACTGTTCTGATTTTCAATTGAAATGTTATGCATTGTTTGATACACTTTACAAATATTATCTCAGTTATCACCAAACTCAATGATGTAAGTAATTGTATTTTCATTTTGCAGATGGAGGATGAGGGACCATGACATTTTGAGCACATTTTTTTGTGATGGGATAGAGTTTCAGTTCATTGGGTTCCAAAACTTTTGTTCTCTCTACCATACTCCATTGCTGTGTAATTATTATAACTCATTGTCTCTTAACATAATAGAAGCATGTAGATTAGCAAAAATAATATAAAAGATAATATTTGAATGTTGAACTTTATCATAGCCACATACTACTTTTTGTGCGGAATATAATATATACTTTCATTTTTTTTTTAAGCTAGAAAATCTAACTAAATACTATTTTTTAAAAAGAGTAACTTGGCTTCAAAGAACATCAGTGAATCATATTAAGTTAACCGTTAGTTAATCATATTAACTTTCCTTTTAAGGGAAGGTATGTTTAGAAAATATGAAAAATTATACTTGCATATGTGTAACTTATAATTAGCTGAGTTATTTGGCATATTAAATTAACTTTTAATGGACAGACATCTTTGTAATCGATATACTTAAACATGGCACCTAGTTAAAGGATCAAATTTTGCTTTCAATAGTAGCTCTAGAGAGAAGGAAAATATAGAACATTTTACTTCAACTCAATAACTGATAATTTACATAGATTTATTAATAGAAGAAATGATAAAATGAAATCTAAACTATAACATTATATATATAAGATATATGTTTGACATCATATATTTATATGTCAAAACATCTGTATACCCATAACCATATATATTTATATAGCAATTTCTTTGAAGATTAGGGTTTTTGAATGTAAAATTTTCCATATAAGAGCAAGTGAACAGAAAAAAAGATGGTTTTATTCAAATCTGATAATCCTGGGAAGACAAAGCTCTGTTACAGAGGTTTATTTTACTGTAAGAAGATCAAAGACTTTAGTTTAGACACACTTGTGTTTAAATGATAGCCTTGTGGAATCTAATATACCAAATTATCAGTTGCTTCTTTTTGTGCCTTCTATTTCATATAGTTGCTTTATGATATAAAATAAATATACTCATGGTATTTATCCCAAATAAATAGCTATTTACTTCTTTCTTCTTTTTTTATTTGCATAGATGCTAAATGTCTTTGGCTTACACAAGATAGCTAAGACACAGCACTGAGAGCTATATAGTAACCCTCACCTGTTTGAGAATTTTCTTGGGGTGTTTCCATAAAGAATTAAATCTATTTAGGCGTACTGGATTTGTTCTGGATGGGAGATGGAAATGGAAGGGATGTTGACTTTTTGCCTGAATATATCTAAGGCAATAACCAAGGACTTCAGATTAGAAGGAATAAGTATCCATACTTTGGTCTTATTTTTTATTGTGAATAATTTATTGGTTTTTGTGTAATCTTCCAATTGTCAACTTTCTTTCCATTATTCAATGTACCAGGCATGGTGTTTAGTATTGAGAATTCAAATATTCAGTTTAGAATCATTGCTTTCAAGAGAAAAACAGTCTAATAGGAAGGTGAATATGACATATCAGAAAACACAGACTATATTAACCATTGTTAATTTCTCATCTTGTTTTGAAATTCTGTATCTTTTATTGTTTTTTTATTCTCTTTAAAATAAAAAATAAAATATTTCTGTGATGAAAATAAGTTTCAATAATTGATTATAGAAACTGTTTTCACAAAATTGAGATTATTTTTCTTATTTAGGTTTTCAATTTTGTACCTCATAAGGGTTTGTCTGCATGTTTAAATTTTTTTAAGAAAAATCACTTTTTTGGTCTCTATTCTGATATGACATCTGTAAATGATACCTTCCTTTATTCCTTTCCCATTCTTGAACTATTATATCTAAAAATCACTCCATGAATAAGTGGAACTTGATTTAGTGGTTTGTGTGTCATTCTGTAAATAAATGGGGTTTGATTTAAAGCCTGCTCACATTGGCCTCATCCTGGCATTGCTCTCATGAGCCCTGGTCAGGACTGCTGTCAGTCCTAATATGTTTCCTTCCTTTCCTGTTTGAACACAAGTCTGTTCTATACCTTTGCCATCTCCGTCCTCTAGAACTACCCCTGCCCTATGAGTTCCTATGCCTGTGTATGTTTAATGACATATTAAATTTTAACAAAAACCTTATGAAGTAAATAACTCATAGAACACAACATAAGGGATGAGTCTTTTTCTTAAAATGTTAGGTCTTATACAAGAAATTAATTATACATTTGCACATTCGGAAAATCTTCAAAGTTAGCCAAATTTTCTCTATTTCCCTGAGCTAACAGTAGTAGCAGCAGAAACAACAGTAGCAACAGCAGTAGCTGCAGAAATAATAGTAACAGCAGTAGCAATTATAACAACAACAGTAGGAGCAGTATGGTGGTAGAAGTAGCAGCAATAGCAGTAGGAATAGCAGTAGCAGAGTAGTAGCGGTAGCAGAATAGTCGCAGTAACTTAGAGGCGGCAGTATCACAGTAGTAGTGACGATGGTGATGGTGCTACTCGTGGCTATAGTATTGATAGGATCAACACATGGAGCACTAATAGATAGTTACCTTTCCTAAAGGGATAGCTACTCAAAAATGCTATAATATTTTGACATTGGTTAACAAGTTATTGCAAATATTCGTAGCAACCACTGAAACTATTAATGCTAAAACAAATGAAAACAGAGTTTTACTAATTAAATTTTTATAAATATGTTTAATAAATATTTTTATCGCTTTCAAAGTCTCTCCACTAACTTCACAGATGAGAAGGACAACTTCAACAGGACAACTTTTATTTATTTTTACACTTTGTATGCCCTAAAAAAAGAAGATGAGAATGATACTTTTTATTAGCATAAAGCAATCTTTGACTGTTTAAAGCTTCATAGGAAAAGAAGTATCTCAGAAAAATATGTTCAAAAAAAGAATAATGTAACAGAACTAGGTTTCAAGTGTTCAGTGTTTCAAATGTTTCAAGTAAAAGGAATATCTATAACCCATGCCTCAGAAAATGTATTTAAAGTGAACTAAAATAACATCTTCTGCTTGAGTTGTTTTAAAAAATCCATGTGGTGCTCTGAAGCAGTAGTTATCTGGGAATTTATGCTAGTTTTTTAGATTTAGATTTAATAGTACATGATATATTATGGATTTTTTTGTGCAGTAAGGCGTCTTACTTTTTATAGTATAGTTCTACAGTTGTGGAATTACTATTGGTATAGAGTCCCCAAATTTTTCTTATTTCTGACAACTTCTTAGGAGTGAGATGCTAGGAGTTAGAGTAATGTCTATTTATAAGGAAATCAATTAATGGTAATTTGAACTTTTTTCATTAGGATGCATTATATGCTCAATATCTTTTTAGAATTCTAACTAGTTTATTGTTCAATGTCTTTTAATTCATATACATTCTTCCCTATCTAAAATCATTCACATTTTCAAATAAGTATATTTTTCTTGAACAAGAAAGATATAATCAGCAGCTGTAAGTGTAGCATCCTATATGCTGCAGAATAAAAGAACACTTGAGAAAAATTGCAATTTGACTTAATTGAAACATGTGCATAGCCATCTGGAGCACTTCTGCACAATATAAAGATGTTTGCTATTTTAAATAAAGGATTTTGAATTAAACCAGAATTCTTTTGTGTCTTCCAAAGACATTGATGTATGAGACTATGTGTGGTTTTCCATCATATACAAAAGATTAATGATTTACTAAATGTCTTTTCATTCTTTTGTTTCATACAATGTATACAGACAGTTAAGCAAAATGAAACCTTTGTGGATATATAAACAAAGAAAGGTGCCAGGAAGTAGCCCAAAGTATTTTGTTGCAACCACTCATCAAAGATATAAGATATAAAATATTTTCCCATGTAAAGAAATGAGCTCAGCAATGTTGAATATTGTTTAAATGATGAATGAGCAAATTTATGATTATTTCAATTTTACATATAACTGATTTTATGAAACAAATTATTAAGGGTTATAAAATATATCTAACTTTTAATCTATAAACTTCTAAAATTTGAACATGATGACTGCTATTGACAAAGTATTAATTAAATATGTATGGTATTTTCCAAATGAAGTAATTTAAATGACAGTATTTTTTAGAGTACAATTGTTATTAAGCTCTAATTCTTATAGTTTAATTGATTAGAAATAATTCTTTTGTTGTAAAATATGAAATTTTCATTGGTGTCATATAAACTTGTTACTTAAATTTTGAATATTATTTTTATCAATTTTACCTGTATTTATAAATATACTATTTGTATGTAGTATTTGTGGGAATCACTTCTTCAGTGAGTTACTTTAATGTAAAATTTTCATGTAGGTTACCAGAGAAACAAGGTTTTATTTCTTGTCCTGACACATATGAATCTCCATACTGAAGTAAATGAGGTGATTTTATATAAGAACATGTACACAGGGCTGGGCCAGAGTTGCAGCAACAAAAGTTCATTCAAAGAATAACATTTGACCCAAGAGTATTGAGGTAGATTATTACAATTTTTATATGATCTACTTTTAGCTTATTTTATAACTTTTTCAGGGTTCTAACAGAAATACATCTATATTTACATTGTATTTTTAACACAGAGAATCTGAGATATTTTGTGAAAAGTATCTTTAACACAGTACTTTTTACTAAATGTGTAAAATGTTTCAGCTTTTTTTTCATATTATATTCAAGTTTCTGTGCTTTTAGTTTTTAAGGAAACATAATATTTTCAGGTTTCTAAGCTCAACTGTCCATCTGCATTATTTTGTTACTGGATGATGGCAGCATTGTTTTTTAAAAAAATTTGTCTGTGGTGAGTTCTTTCTTGATTGGTTAGGTATAAATTAAATGTTAAATGTATGTTTGACATTACACTTTGTTTTAGTTTAGGCTCCACAGTGAGAAAAACTATTTTTCTTTACATTTTTTTCATCTATTTTCTCATGTACAATGGATATATAATTAAATATTAAAAATTGATAAAATGGTGTATTTGTCACAATATGATCATGAAGAACACAGAATTTTTGGTGATATCATATATGTAGTTTTTATTCTTTATAATAACAATTGTTTAAAAGTGCAAAAGTCTATTAATCCATAGTTAATATTAAAATGAGATATAAAATGTCAGTTTGGAGCATTCGTTCATTCATTCTTACTTTTATTTGTTAGTATATTAAATCAGTTTTTCACTTGGAAAATATTTCATCTGTATAAAATTCTTTTCAATAAATAATCCAGAGTACATAAATCAATGTCACATAATTTTAAAATTACAAATTGGTTTATGATAAACTATACCATTCGATATGAATTGTATATTAGTTTTTAAACAGCAATTTTTTTCTGATTTTAATGTAATTTTATGTAGAGGCAATATTAAGCGCAAAATAATCACTCATTTGGCTTTTCTGAATCATAGCCTATGGATTCTTTAAAAAGTTATCTGTGATTTTTACGATAAAGCCTCAATTTTCCCCATGCAAGTTGAGGTATTTATTTACAGTCTGCATCTGATCCTGTGCTTAGTTGTAGGTTACTCTCCTCCATCAAGGCAGATAGTTTCAGTGTTTTATCCTACTTAGGTTGAAGTACTGGTATAAAACAATGATAAATCAAACAACTTCTGATCTTGGTGCTGGTTAATTTAGAGATCAGATCTAGAACCCAACACCAGGGTCCCAGGTTTCTCTTGTGTCACTTTCTGTCCCTGTTACAATGCACTTGATACTCTAGTTTGACTCTTAACACAGTCAGACATTTTTGTGTGATAATTTCATTTGGCAAAAAGAAGAACAAATATTTCGGAGAAACTTCTTTTGAAATGTAGTGTTAATAGGAGTAATTTATGATTTTAACTTAGACTTTTGAACACATTTTAAAATCTGAGTTTGAGTATTGACTACCTGCTATAAAAAATTTACAGCTCAAAAATATAAGTTAAAAACAAATGTTTGTCCTTCTCTGGCAGAAAAATGTGAGAAGACACCTTAGAGAAAAAAGAAATACAGTAAACATTATGGAAGAGGATAAAAAGTCAATTAGTTAAACATACTATTGGTTAAGTTAATTTGAGGGGGCTTCCTAAAGAGGTTTGATCTTGGAATCATGTGAGTTTCATGTAAAGAGATATAGCATGAGAAATTTTTGCACGTGAATTTAACCCAAGACAGTGTAAAATGGAGACCAACAACTACATACTTGAGTTTGCCTCAGGATCACATTATGTTGTATTAAACAAAGATTTGGTTTGCTGTACATGGTAGATGAAGTGAGCAGGAAAAGCGTATTAGGAGAGATTTTTTTACAAGGTTGACCAATTTACAGTTTTTAAATTGTGGCAACATTGTAGAGCTCAGTTACTACAAAGAAACCATTTCCTGATAACGTGGAACAGTTCTGAAAATTTTGATAGAGCATATTCAAAGAACATTGCTTGTGTGTTCTGAATGCTACTATTCTCTTTAGAAACTTGTCATTTTAATATATTGTACCCTGGGATCTCCTTTTGTTCTGGTGAATGGGTTTTTCAACAGCCTATAAAAAAATTGGAGGCAAATTTATTAAGCAAATTATTCCACTTTTGTAGAGTAATTACACAGACAGCATGAGCATGGTAAGACAAGAAAGCCTGGTGCACTTTTATTTTAATTTACATCTCCTTGTGAGCTTACTGATGTGGAGATTGTCCCATTAGACCTAGTATTTCCATTGATTAGATGATTCTAATATATTCCCCTAATAGCAGTTCCTAATTTGGAAATACCTTGTTGCTACTTCTTTTTTAAGGGTGCTCATGTTGGTGGATGTCATTTACCTTTTCTCTATGAAAGATTCCTTCTTATCATCATTTTTTAGGTTAAGGGTACTTCTATGGGGAAAAATATCTTTAGTTGACTTCTCAGTAGAATTAATTAATCCCATCTCTTTAATTTTATAACATTTTATTCATACCACAAATGTAATGCTTACCACATTGAGTTACAGTTACTTATATTTGCAATTGTCTCCCTTGCCTGTTTATGATCTCTTTGCAACTCTTCTATCTCTCACTCAATCCTGAGTCTCTCTTTTTGGTCTTGTACGGGTTACTGGCAAATGACAATGATAAATACTAAGAAAATGAATACATTAAAATGAAGAAATGAATTGTATAAATGAATGGAATTTGCTTATTTTTTGGTGCTGTTGCATTTTCTGATTTTCCTCTTTTATCCTTAGAAAGTATATGTGTAATTTGATCGCAGTGCAAATTGATAATAAAAACAAAGGTTATCCTTTAGCTCACTTCCTAGAGGGGATGACATTTTCTTTGACACATAGTAGTCAAGAAGTGCTTAAAACTACTGAACTAGGTGCCTCCAGGGGAAACAGACTACTGAGCGAACAAACGCCTACCTAAGCAGCATAATGTAATTTTTTACTTTGAAGCAAAACAGAAAGCATTTTCTGTGAAAGAAAAATATTGGGCAACTCAGATGATAACTTTGCCTGTTTTGAGTTTGATTCTAGAACTCTCTATTTGAAAGGACATCAGTGCAAATGAGTTTCTTCTCCTATGAATTTCTGCTTTAGGCCAAGGGAAAGAACTCTTAAGTAAAAGAAAGAGGAAAGTGGTAATAATACATATTGTTTTCCTTTTTAGTAAATTATCTTTAAGTTTTATTTCTAGGCTTCTATCACTGTTGCTACTATTACCATTAAGTTATAGGTCATGTAAATGATTACTTTTAGTAGCACTGAATGACTTTTTCCTTCTCAATACTGCTCTCTCATGCATTCATTATACACTGTGATTTACATTAGCTGGTTGGAATTTCTTTCTGGCTTCTAATGCAATTAGAATGCACTTAGAGTTTTGAAAGGTTATAGTTTAGATAAATTACCATATAGTCTATAAATAGAATTACAGTTTTATCCTTAAAATGATCTGTCCTATGTATTTTAAGCAAATCTACACATATTTATACTTTAAATGTTAACCAGGTAGATTTTTCCCAGCTGCCCAGCCAAAGACCACTGTATTCAGTGTCGCAGTTCAGTTGAGCTGTCCTTATCTGTATTAGATCAATCTTTTGCAGAAGCCAATGAAGGTTTTCTTATTTAATTTGCTTTTACCAAGTCCTCCCCCACTTTTAAATTTTAAGTAATGCTCTTAGTAGGTCATTAGACTTTGAGAGTCATTCACTTTGTTAGCTCAAACACTAAAACCTTGTGTCTTTTAACTCTGATTAGTGACACTTTAATAAAGTCATTTGAAGTTCAGTGGACTGAATTTTCCAACTTTTCTGATGTTTCTATGGTCACAGCAAAGCAACCTGTATTGAAGCTTGTATACAATCTTTTAAATGCAAATCTTGGTGAAACCATGTGTAATTTTGTGCATTTAACTTCAACACCAACTGCAAAATGCAAGGGTCCAAAATAAAAGAAATAAAAGTGGGAGCAATATTATCCTTTTTTAATTTTTCAAATGGTATACAATCAGGGAAAGGGAATAGAGAAATTGTCAGTTTACCAAACTTAGGTCTTTGAGATTAAACTTTTGGCAATATAAATATTTAATGGGCACACATTTTTTTTGAACCATTGAGAACAAACCTCATTTTCTTCCACATGATTGGATAATAAGGCTAATGCAAACTATTGAATAATTTTATATATATATATATATATATATATATATATATATATATATATGTATATATTCCTTGATTTTTTTTTAGGCTAAAGGGAGAGTACTTCCAATTGGCTATAATTAAATCATGCACGGTGAACTCACTTTAGAGGAATTAATGCATTTTGTATTCCATTGAGAGTTGAGTGAACATTTACAACACGTGAGAATGGAAAGGATGAAAAATTATGGTTGTCTTTTGGTTCACAAGGAACCAAGGTGGCAGGTCATTGACTTGATTTTCATGGGAAGACTGACTCCAGCCAGCTCGCATATTCAGGGCAGAACAGCCTAGAATTGACAGCCTCGTTTGGGAGGAGAGCCTACAGCAGTATTGTGCCATGGTTTGTTGAGAAAAAACAAGGGAAGATTTAAAACAAAGCTCTGAATAGGAACAGTAGTCCTTGTGTCTTGAAACTGACTGACTTTTCCTCTTTAGTGTTTCATGAAATTGTTTCCCTTCTCGGTAAAAAGGGGTTATAATACATTAAGAGAAATTTTAACAGTGTAACTCAGTGACATCCAGGACGGAGGGCATTTATACTATCTATACTAAAAGAAATAAATTGGGACAATGCATGCAAATACCATAAGAAAGCCTGAGCCTGAGAGGTAGATTCAGTGCTGGTCAAGAGATAATATAAGAATACTAATACAAATCAATTCGTTTTCCCAAACCAAATGAATTAGTAACCTTGTATTTTTTTGTTCTCTAAATCTTAATATTAATATACTTGGATGTTTGTGTATGCATTCATTCACAGGAAAACAGACTCGCCATTTAATTATTGCCTTCATGAATTTTAGAAGGTATTTTTTTCCTTTTATACCAATTTAGCTAATCAATGGATAATTTCTATGAATATTTTTTCTAAAAATTCTCAGCAATGTTATTATAGGCAGGATCTAATGGTTACAAAGTCTGTATATTCACTAGGAATTGAATAAATGGTTGTGTTTAATGAGTAAGAACATCAATAAATGATGATGAATGATGAAGAAGCTAGTAACTAACAATGAATATAGATCTTTGTTGTATTTTTATTCAGCAATACTGTATTTTAGGCAATAATTAAAATGAATATGTATTTTTAATTGGGCAGTCTTAAAAATGATAAAGAACAAGAGTTATTTGAATTATTTATTAAAATCATTCTACTATTTTCATCAACATAGTATTTGTGCATGTTTGTGAGATATGACTTGATGTTTTGATTCATGTATCCATAGGATACTGATCAAATCAGGGCATATCAATCACTTTAAGCTTTTTCATTTATTTGTGATGAATACTATATTAGTTATTATGAAGTTTTCTTTGTATGAGAGCTTGTGAGAATATCTCATAAGAAATATTTTACTTTAAATTTTTATAGCTTCAATTAATGAACATTAACCATTGTATGTGTTACCATCATATGATATAAATGGCATTATTATAATATACATAATATAATATGTATATATGGCCTTCAGTATTAAGACCTATTTTACATGTTCTACTTAGTAATTTGTAGACATATTGGTATAAAGGCAAGACAATGATAGTAATTAAAATGATATAATGAAAAGTAAAAAGAAAGGTAGGAAAATTAATGTAGTAACATTAATATTAGATATAAAAGTAATTGTTAAGAGTACAGTAGGAAAATAGTTCTCTGGAATTGCTTCTTTCTTATTAGCAGCATTTCAGTTTGTTGACATTTAAAAATATGTTTGCCAACGCTAAACCAAAAACTTTCATTTTTGAAAATAAAAATTAATTTGCATATTAGAATATGTGTATGTAATATATAATTTGATTATTATGCATAAAATTACAGCATGAATACAAATCATCACTGAGTACTACCAATAAATTATAATTTTTAGGAACGTTCACTTCGTTACTTTTCTACTGAGGAAAATATTTTGTTTATCAAGTGAAAATTACATTTACATTTTAAATACAAATACATTAACATTTTAAAATCAATATGGATTACTTGAAATGTTGAGATGATTTGAGTGTGTATTTGCTAAAATCTTGATTTTTGAAAAGGTTCAGAAGTTTATAGTTGTAACTGTGGGTTATGTGACTGAAAATTAACTTCTCAGTTTAGATATACATCCAAGTGGTTTATTCATTGTTAGGAGTTGGCAGTTTTATCAACATAATCACACTGAGGTATAAAAACCTGTGTGTCTACAATTCGGGATAACTAGAGTTGAGAACTATAGCACAACAATTTTGAACAAGCCAGAAAACTTATGAGCCTGCCTCAGTGGACCCAGGATTCAAACTTCACATCATTTGGTTTCTGAAGTAGCTTTATAATGCTGAGAAAATTGCTACAACTTTCTGCATCTCAGTTTCTTTCTCAATAAAATAATGGTGTTAATATCTACTTTAGTTACTATATGTACTAATTAGATGATATACCAAAATGTCTAATGTTGTAGTTTATATATTATAATCAACATGATTAAAGAAATAGTTGCTTATCACATCCATTAGAACTTACCCTTTGGTATATAAAATTGCACAATTAATATAAAATTTCAAAGTTCAGAGAACATCGCAACAAAATAGAAATTGTCCATGTCTGCAACAGAATAGAGCTCATTATATCTAGGTTGTACATTTCCGAAGGTTGAAGGATCCTAAATATCTCCTTTGTCCTGGTCATCCCTGCATCCCAGTGCTGAGCTCAATCCCCAATGCATAGAGTGTAATGAATAATGAATTACTGAGAAAATGAATCAACATGATAGGATTAGTGTGGGAAAAAGTTAGTGAAAAAATTATATTCTTAACCAAAAGTTGTACACTGGAAAGGCAACTTTCTCTAGCATGCATCCATAAGGTAATAATTCTAGAAAATAGATAGATAAAACGAATAAACACTGAAATCTGGACATATATGTCTACATAGACAACCTCAGCCATAGAAATGTTAATAATACTATGTTGTACTCATGCGTGAAGTAGGTGTTTTTTTCTTAGAATGCTGAGTGAGTTTCTTATGAAATTAAGTTTATGAAGCTTTATATTAACTTTATCATATTCAAGAGAAAATTGCAGGAATATTTTATGGTACTAAGGAATATAAAGGAATCTAGAAGTTATATGTTGATAGTTCCCTAAAAATAGAACCTATTTTCTAGAAGTTCAGTAATACAGGACAATTAGAAACTAAATAAATCATTATATCAGAACTAAAGAATTCATGCATTTGTGAATATTGCACAGAGTTTTGGTTGCTACAGTTAAGAAAGATTCTAAAAAGAAGACAGATTATCTAGAAGTGTTTAAAAGATTGTAATGAAAATATAAAAATTCAGACAGTTATACAGAAGAAAATATAAAGGGCATCCTTATTTGAAGTTTATTAAATGATGAAAGGTAGTGCTTAAATTATGTTTTCAGAATTTCTGAGTATATTAAAAATAATGGCTACTATCTATATCTTGATAGGGATGCATCTAGGAAAAGTAATATTCTATTTTACGTACCATTAATACAAATGTTAAGGGTTGAGTTTATACAAGCAGCATGAGAGATGAAATGGGTTGCAAGTATAAGTTTAAAAGAATTTTAAATGAGTTTGTGAATGCTTTTCATACCCTTCCACAAATGCCTCTGTTTCCACAGTCAGAGATGGAGTACACTGAATCAATTCATCATGAATCTGAAATTTTTGCATTTTAGGGTTAAAATTCAAACCTAGAGAGATTTGTGTTGACTCAAGCAGACAGGTAGCACAAGCAGAAGTATATATGTCTTTTATGACCCTGTATAAATATATACATTTCTACTTTTATATTATCACCAGTACATTTTGGAATTTGATAATGAGTTCATTTACAATAGTATGATTTTGCTCAGCATTCATGTAATCACATAAGTTACATTCAAATTATAAAAAGGGGTGCAAATGCTTATTTTAGAAACAAAAACAAATATTATTAAGTTTTATAAAGATGAGGACATTAGAATCTGATTAAAATCTGTCTTAATACAATCCAAATTGCTTTCAGCAGACCCTAAACTCAATGTGAAATTTGAGATACACATATTGAATTTACAATTGCTTATTATATTAAATTTATTTTGCAACTGTTATCATTTTTCCATGTGTGGATCCATTAATTACAGTGAAATTTTTATTTACTAAATTTCTATCCACTGAAACGTGGTTATATGATACTTAATAAAAGTGAGCATTTCACATAATGTGCATGTAATTTAACTATGATTTGTGTTGGGTAGGAAATCTTGCAGGAATACAAAGGAATAGTAATTTTGATTCCAGCAGTTCGCTCATTTTAGAGCCAATTGAATACTGGAGTAGTTTGGTTATGTTTATCTTTAGTCACAGTCAATGTTTTCTTTCTTTTTTTCCCAACAAGATGAGAAATTTGAAGCTTTTTCTGTGCTTGGACCATGTCAATTAAAGAAAATAGTAAACTGTAGATTTTGGGTTGACCTTGCAACTGCTGTAATTTTGTCTTTATTTTCCAAGTACAGAAATCAAAACCTCATCCTACTTCATCTGGGTGATCTTTTTAAAGTCCTGTTACTTAATGCTGAATTAAAGAAAAAAATCAGTTTCAATGACTTAGTTTCTTGTGTACAACAGAAAGAATCCAGTTTGGTCTTTGTAAGAAGTGAAAGACTAGGAAGGAAGTATGTGTTGTATAGCCAGTGTTTGGAGTTGGTAGTTTTTGCTTTTGTTTACTGTGTTTCTCATTCAGTCCGAATGTTCCTATCTATAACAAGCTTTGGAGAAGCACCTTTGTCCCCAGAGCTGGCCTCCAGGAAGGCTTGGAGCCTTGCAAGTTGGGAGAAATGGATACTGGCTGTCATCCACAGGAAAACAGAGCAAGTTTACAGAGCTCCTGCTGAGTTCCTTGAAAGTCCTCCTCCTCATGCACTGCAGCAAGCCATTTAATGTAACCAGGGGACAGACCCTAAGCCAAAATATTTCTAAGGTATTTATTCATCTCTGCCAGTTGGATAGTTCATTCAATTTGAAGAAGGATGCCTCACCATTAAGGCAGGGTGGCTCACCATGTTTCCCACCCTGAAACTTGGAATAAAGGGACCCTCAAAATTATTATGATTATTGGGGTAGAGATGGATAGTGACTCAGGTTTCTCAATAGAAGATTCCTGACTTTAGACCTTGCATTGCTTGGCAGCCAACTGAAACCTGCACTTGGTGGTCATATGATGTGATTGATCAGATTGGAATAACCTTATTTCTGGTTTTTAAAATTCTCTTTACCTCATCTTTACTTAATGAACTTACATTTCAGGGCAATAGATTGCATGAATTTCTAATTTTTGTTATTAAATTATAAGTGTGGTACCATCAATTTGGAATTAAAAAGTACTATTAAACCCTAAAATCATCACTGATCCAGTTACTGCTTTAAAATGTATCATAAGTTTCATTTTCATGTAGATTTTTGTCAATGTGCTATTCTACATTTCATTTTTTATAAGTTTTAATACCTGAAGTATCAGTCATATATAGATTTGCAAAATAAAATTTCATTTTTTTGGAGAAAACATGAGAAGTGCAATGCATTTTCTTGTTTCCTCTGCTATTTCATAAGAATTTACTTTTATCAAGTTACATTTGTACCATCCTTGTCAGCAGCAGTAGAAAACTTTACATTTCTCTTTTGCATCAGAATGAATTCAACTTCATTGTATATGCAAGAGCTTTTATTCATATCACAAACATTTTACTCTGAAATTATTAGTAAAGCATGTTATTGTGTAGTAAAAAGACATTTTACTCTTTCAGATTAATTTGTTTGTGTTTATAGAAACAAAGGCATGAGTAAGGATTCAGAATTGTGCTATGACTTTTCAAAATTTGTCACTGGATGTCAAAAATATTTGTACATGTCTATCTGATCACGAAAAATGACTAAGCTTTTAGAATTTTTTCTACTAGGGTAGCTTCACCCCAAGAAAGTTATCTTCAGAATTCCCTCATTTGTTACAAAATTCTAGACTTCCAATTAAGAAAAATACACTTGGTTCTGAGAAATACCTCATTTTAGGCACAAGATTTAATGTGATAATTCAAGTCATCTCAGAAAGGTATATACTACCTATGGAATTTTTTTACAGGAGCATGACAACAAGTAACAGATATACATTAGGCTTTTAACTTTTAATTACAACTTTTATTTATTCCAGTTAATACTTTTAATAAAGGTATTCAGATTGGTGCTAGTAGACGTTCCTTTTCTTTGCATAATTTGTATAACATATACAATAATAATTATATAAGTTATCATACATTGAGATTCTGTGCTTCAAGAAAATATACTCAAGTAATTACATGAAAGGCAGTTAAAGTCTTTTGGAAGTATTCTGTTTATCATTTCATGCCAATGATTTTAAAACCGGAGCTAAAGAGGCCTCAAGGGTCAGGAGAAACTTTTCCATGTACTTTTTGTTTTCTTTTTCATTTCAACCACAGTAGCTACAAATTTAATGGTTTTGAATGATTTTTTTCAATCTGTCCTTTATTTTTAATATAATATTTCATTGTTCAGGACTAAAAATGTTTGAATAGAATAGGTAATCACTGTTTTGTTTGAAAATGTACCAGCATAAAAGTTGCCAGAGGATTTGGAAATAAATACATCTGCTGTGTTGACTGTTCTTAAATAGAGTTCTTTTGCAATTGTTACTTTCTAAGCCTCTCAGCATTTCCAAGTAGTGCATCTTTGCCTGTTAGAGTAAAGACATTTTAAGCATGGGACCTGAGGTTCCCTAAGATCAGGGTCTTCATGTTGCTTCCCCATAAGGTCTTCTAATGGTTGGGCTAATTTCCTTTTTGAGAATAGTCACTTTTCTCCTTTGCAGGCCCAGTGAATGTTAGTTTTCCTTTTCTGAAAAGAAACCATGGGTTTTCTTTGCTTCTCTAATATATTACAACTTGGCCTTAATGGAAAAAGCCAGCATCAATTGTCTAGGCCATAAGACTCTATAAAATTCAATTGGATGCAGTGAATATATTAGAAAAATATTTTATTTCCATATTACCCTGACTCCAGCAGAGTGCCCTGTACATAAATACGCCCTTGAAGGATCTTTTTGTAAATTTGGAAATAGCCATCTTCTAGATGGCGATGTTCAGGTATGGTTCCACTCTTACTTTGAAGATGTTTTCACATACTTCTGAAATTTTAGAAGGGTGCATAATTTTAGAAGGACCCGAAGGGTATATTCTTAACCACTACAAAGATTTTAAGTGACCCAAACCAGATCTCACTTTGCAAGGAAATTTTAGTTTCACAGAAAGTTTGGCATTCAGTCAGCCAGTTTTACAGTAATTTGAAAATGAAGACCAGTCAGCATTTAGTGATGATCATCTACAGAAGTTTCAGCAAAACTTCATCACAAAGAAACTATCCATTGCCTGTTAGGCATCTTAACATCTGTCCACTTTTGACTTGTTCATTTTTATATTATTTAAGAGTATGATGTAAGTTAAAAGCTTATTTTCTCTTTCTTTTATAATTGTGTCTTGCATTTGAATTGGATCAGAAGTGTGATAATTGCTTTTAAATCAAGACCTTTACATATTTACTATCCTTTGTCCATCTGTTAGTTGCTATAAGGTTTGATATTATGTTTAAATTTAGAAATTGCTAGTTTTCTTTAGAATAAAAGAGTGCTGGAACAAATCTCATGATTGTAGAAAATCTCAGTGTCATTATTGTGTTATAAAAGAGGTCTGTTGATTCTATGACTTATACATACACATCTTTACTTTTTTGAAAACATACATTTGTTATATTTTACTTTGTGGTATAAAATATTTAATGACTGAAAAATTCCAAATGAAAACTTAGTAAAATATGCTTTGGTTGAACTGTGATATTTGAGAATGTACAAAGCCATAATTATAGAATCAAACCAAAGATCTTAGAAATTTTATGTAATCAATCATCCTTTCTTCAGGATGAATTCAGTTTTAAACTGATAAGCAGATAGATAAATATATGCTGATGAAGAAAAATATTTTTTAAA
>RJWT010010217.1:0-24402 GCA_004365215.1 Cuniculus paca | reverse complement strand
CTCATGCATCAGGATGTGAGGCAAGGCAGGGAGGTAAAATGAAGCTGGGGTAGAGTACTGGGAAAAGTCAAAGCTATGGTGTGACATTAGGGTTTTTGTCACAACAGATAATGGTCATAAATTCTTGAACCTAAAGACAAGAGCTAAGTAAATCTATTGGTTGTCTAAGTTTAGCAGAAGAATAGTTAGTTTGACCTCTAAGAAATGCAGTCTAGTAATAATAATCTTTGACAAAGACTGTAAACAGAGAAGGGTGTTGCTATAAACATAGCTAGCTCATTCTTTTTGTGCATATTTTTAGTTAAGTAAACTTGTGATGGTCTTTGGTCACATTTTTACATTTTATTTTAGAATTCCCACAGGTGCTGGGTAGGTGTTCAGAGAGATGCAGTTCAACTCTGGGTTATTGAGAGAGTTGGGCTTTTAGCCCCATGAAGATCTTTACGACTGCTGAAAGAAGGCTTTAGAATTGAGAAATAAAATAATTTTATGAAGAGGGCATTCAATTTTATTTTTCCAGAGACCAGCCCTTTAATACAAACTCCTTTATTTTTACTCATCAACACTGAGAGTTTGGTTTAGTTGGGTGGCACAAATAATTCAAAGGCTGTTCTTGGTAGTCTGAAATGTACCTAAGGACGCTTATGTTTTTGGCCTATAGGATTTATAGACTTTTAAGAGCGGGAGAATTTTAAAAGTCATCTGAATTCAATTGCTTCATTTTACAGTTGAGAAGAATGAGGCCTGTAAACATGATTTGCCTAACATGAAGACACAAATGTCTGCGGTGGAACCAAAACTCAAGAAACTGTATTTCTAGTTTACTACTGTTTCCATTACCATTCCTATCCTGTCCTTTCTTACCATCTCACATGGCAATTTCAGATTAAGAAACGAAGTAAATTTTTCCAATCAAAAGTTATTTACTAAATGATTTTATAAGGGGCATTTTAGCTTTGTTTGCTATGATACTGGGGATTGAACCAGCCTTGCTCATGCTAGGCAACCACTGTACCAGTGAGCTACCTCTTCAGCCCAATGGGCATCTTAGTAATGCCAGTGCAGGTTTTCTTATGCCCATCTGTACAAGTTCCACACTTATCAGTTGAGTTTCGTACTTTAATCTGAGACTAGTGGTGATAAATTCTATGCACACATTTAAAAGTGTATTTACAGAGTTTGTTGAAATGAGTTTTTTTTTTTCTTTCAATTTTCTGGTAGAAAAAAGATCTGATGGATTTTCATTTTTTAGGACAAGCAGTTAGGTAGTCAATTAGAAAACCTTGTTAAATATTTTTCCTTTGCCCCATACACAGAAAAAAAAAGGGGTGGGGGAATTGTGGTGCTTTGATATCTTGGCCTAATTCTTATGCTAGTTTTGCAGTGATTTCTGCTGTGCATTTGAACGATGTTCATGTATGAAAATGGTCTGCTTTATGGTCATGGCGTGGGCAAAGATTATCTGGGGGAAAAACAGGCTTGTTTGTGGGATTTACCACACGGTAAGATTTCCCATCTTCTTGGAAAAATGTGAAATTAGCTTTTGGAGACATGCAGGCCTGTCATGACGCTGAAGGGTGCGTTTCAGTAGAGGGAAACATAGCTCATTCTCTAAGGCAGTTATGATTGGTTAGATCCCTGAGCAATCCTTTGGTATAGCAAAGTTCTTTCCTTCTCACTTTCAAGTGCGTGTTTCCCAACGTGATTAGTTTTACCAGTACTTGAGAGACAGCATCTTATTTGGCTTCTTTAAAGGCCAGTTGATCCAACCCGGGGAGTGGTCTTGGACCACTGGGACTCTCTCCCACCCCCACCGCTAGAACATGCTGTTACAGTGAAAAAGCCTTCTGTTTGGAAAGAACATTCGCGACTGCAAATCTATGCTGTGCCTGAGGAGGACACATGATACGAGCCCGTGCTCAGGTATGGCAGAGGTGCAAAGCAGAAGATCGGGATCTTAGTTCCAACTGCAAATGGTTCTTCAGCAAGGCACGGACGGATGCTCCTGGGTTCTCAAGCCACAGCAAGGGTGCCGGGCCTGCTGCGAGACCCAAGGGTCCACGTTGCTGTCGAACCCAGAGCCGGGCGCAGTCCAGAGGGTTTCTGCACCTCTGGTGGCGGCCTTCCCGGGGTCCCGGCTCTGCTCACACAGCCCCAGGGCCCACGCCGAAGCAGCCTGAGGTGAGAGGCGGCTCAGTCTCGCCCCTGCCACCCCAGCTCAGTGTCCCCACGAGGCGCTCCCCTTGGGGTCCTCAAACCCTTTCTCGCCCCGCCCGGGAGGTGACCTGCGGGAGCCGGGCTGGACCGGGCTGGGCGTCCGGGACGCATCCCCGAGGAACCTGAGGGCCCAGGGTCCCCGCACGGCGGGCTTGCCCTCCGCGCCCGCAGGGTCCCGTGCACCTCCGACGCGCCCGGCGCGTCTTCGCACGGCGGGGGCCGCGCTGTCCTCCGCCCGGCACGTTCCTGAGGCCGGGGACCGGAGCTCGCGGCCCGGGCGGCCCGGGCGGGCGGGCGGGGACAGCGGGCGGGGCGCGCGCCCGGCTGGGCCGCGGCGGGGGGAGGAGCGCCCGCCCGCCCGCGCGCCCAACGGACCAGGCTGGGGCCGCGAGGTAACTGCTGCCGCCGGCAGGAGCCGCACGGCCACCCCGCGCCTCCACTCCCAAGCGGCGCCCGAGGGAGAAGGAGGCGGCGGCCGCACGGTCCCGGAGAGACGAGCCCCTGTCGCCCCGCGCTCGGCCAGCATGTTGCGGACTCCGCCGCCTCTCAGCCCGCGCGGTGGGGGACCCTGCGCGGCGGCGGCGGCGGGCGCAGCCCTGACGCGGTGCTAGGCAGGGGGGTCGCCCGAGCGCGGGAGCCCCGCGGCCCCCGCCGGCCCCAGCCATGAGAAGGGACGAGCGAGACGCGAAAGCCATGAGGTACCCGCCGTCGCCGGACGCGGCCGCCGCGCCCCCAGAGAGCCTGCGGCGCAACGGCTACGTGAAGAGCTGCGTGAGCCCCCTGCGGCGGGACCCCCCGCGCGGCTTCTTCTTCCACCTCTGCCGCTTCTGCAACGTGGAGCCGCCGCCGCCCGCCTCCCGCCCGCCGCCGCGGCGCGGCGCCCCCTCCGCCCGGGCGCGCGTCTCGCTGGGCGCCCTGGCCGCCTTTGTCCTCGCGCTGCTGCTGGGCGCGGGGCCCGAGCGATGGGCGGCCGGGGCGGCGCGGCTGCGGGCGCTGTTGAGCGTGAGCTCGCTCTGCCTCAGCCCGCTCTTCAGCATCGTCTGTGCCTTCTTCTTCCTCACCTGCTTCCTGACGCGGACCAAGCGGGGCGCGGGCCCCGGCCGGAGCGGCGGCTGGTGGCTGCTGGCGTTGCCCGCCTGCTGCTACCTGGGGGACTTCCTGGCGTGGCCGTGGTGTTGGTGGGCCCCGTCCGCGGCGCCGGCGGCCGTGGCGTGGAGGCTGCTGCTGGCGCTGAGCGGCGCGGGGCTGCTGGCGCTCGCACAGCCGTCGGGGCCCAGGCTCTGCATCCTGGTGCTGCCTTTCGCCGGCGCGGTCTGGTGGGTGGCGTTCAGCGGCCTCGGGGCGCTGCCCGCCGCGCTCCGCCCGCTGCTGTCTTGCCTGGCCGGGGGCGCCGGTGGCCTCCTGGCCCTGGGGTTGGATCACTTCTTCTACATCAGGGAAGCTCCTCATCATCCTCAGTTGTCCAGCTCCGCAGAAGAAAAAGTGCCTGTGATCAGACCCCGGAGGAGGTCCAGCTGCGTGTCGCTGGGAGAAACCGCAGCCGGTTACTATGGCAGTGGCAAAATGTTCCGGAGACCTTCGCTGCCTTGCATTTCCAGAGAGCAGGTAGGTCAGCCCGAGAGCACCGCCTGGAAGGATGCGAGTGCGGGGCTTTGTCGCTTCCCTCTCCGGCGGAACCAGCGTGTTTGAAAGCATGGTAGCTTACAGTGGAAATAAAAAAGGGGGAGCGAATAATGTTTCGTTGTGGAAAGGTTTTCTAAATTACAGGGTACTTTTTGCACACTCGGAGGCAAGTGCCTTTTATCTTTCAGTAGGAGTGAAATAGCGTACTAAACCTATTGCATTTTTTTTTTTGAGACAGGGTCTTTCTATGCAGTTTAGGCTGACCTTGGTCTCGCTTTGTAGCCCAGGCTGGTCTCGAACTTGCAGTGATACTCCTGCCTCAGCCTCCCGAATTCTGGGATTACAGGCGTGTGACCTATTGCATTTTTTTAAAGAGTATTTTTATGCAGTAGTTGAGTCCTCCGAAGAATGAGGTGAATTACTTCTGGTTTAATAGAGTTGAGTACTCCCACTTTTGGAATATTCTAGTATGATACTATTTGGCCATCTTTAGAAGATTACATTTTTAACCTAGTAGAGATCATAATAGCAAGAATGTTTATTTATGCTGTTTTTTTTATTGGTGCTGTTTATCTTTTTGCTGTAATGTCTGCCTAAAGGTAATCTGCAGCCATTAGGATGAGGAAAAATATGTGGATTTTGAACAGTAGGTTTTCATTATTGTGATAATTGAGAGAACCAATCAGAGATCTTAAAAAAACCAACAACGGTGAGTTTTGGAACACTTATTTAAATGAAGACAGCAGTGTACACTAATACAGTTTTTTAGGCTAACTTCTGGTCGTGTGTATTTGTTGCATAAGAGGAGGATGTTTTAACATTTTAACCTTTAAAGTTGGTAATGTCTGGAAAGACACCAAAAACATTTCCAATTTTTTTCTCATAGGCTTTCATATTTTTGTTTTTTAAGGGAACTGAAATCATTAGTAATGAAATTATATATTTAGATAGCATTGGAGAAACCTGGTTTACATCACCAAGGAAGTCAATAAGTACAGCTATTACTCATTGAGCACTGGTTTACATATATTCTCTCAAATCTTCATCTGTTGGGTAAGTTGACGTTAACATCAGAGTAGAAGTGAGCGAATTGAGACTTACAGAGATGAACCAATTTCACAGGTCCAAAAAATGGCTGTGTTAGGATTTGATTGGATTTTCAGTTCTCGGTCAGGTTTTGCACAATTTAAAGGCTAGGTGTAGAGGTTTTTGAGTAGGAGCATCTGTCATTGGTTTGGTGTTAGACTACACTTTATTGATTAGTGATATCTCTTGCACTGGCACCCACTGTGCTGGAAAGAAAAAATTCTTGCCCTTAGTGCATCCGAAGCATTCATCTCTGTTCTGTTCCTTCTCTTGTGTCTCTTCAGTGATCTGTAGGCTGCTACGTGAACTTCATGGCCCAGGAAGCCCTGTTCTGTAGTGTTCTACAAGGCAACACTTGGCTTCTCTGGATGGCTTCAGAGGCCACTGTTGTGGTCTGTATGGCAAATGATTGAAACAAATGTTGTGCCCTTTGTTTTCTAGATTTACTACCAGTGATAATAGACAATGCTTAGAAAAATTTGTATCAGGAGAAAAATTGTTTTGAGAGGATTCACAATACAACAAAGTAGTATCAAATATTTTCAGAGAATGGAATGACATTTGGCTTTTGACTATGTAAATAATAGACTTCATTGTCACACTGGAAAAGCCTTTTAGACGGATTCGTTTCATTTTTAGGCAAATCTTCTGAATTTAACAGTTTAATATAATTCTGTTGTAATTTGTTCATGTAGCCAATTACATCTGTTCTCTTGTAAACTGAAAACTTCTAATTAACATCCTAATGTGGTGCTCTTTCCATTATATCAAGCTTTATGAAACTTTAATTTAGGAGCACTGCCATGCTAGGCAGCTTTATTTATTATTCGTATTAGAGGATAATATAATTTGTGCTTCTAAAAACATGTATTTTTTTTTAGTGCAGAAACCCTTATTCACATTCCACACTGTGTAGAAACTTTGGAGTCCTAGGGAAATATATGTTAATAATGCAAGGGTTTATACATAATTACTTAATTTTTAGTGTCAAATTGATACTATTTGGCTGTCTTTAGAAGATGACATTTTTAACCTAGTAGGGATCATAATAGCAAAAATTTTTACTTATACTCTAATAGAGAGTGTATGTGCTCCATATGTATTATGTTAAAGAAATTAAGAAGGATTTATGAAAGTAAAAGATCGAAGTCGTGTAATTTTAAAAGTGTTTATACTTTCAGTTTGCTGATACTGTTATTAGGGTATAAATAAGAGTGAGTATAAGGAGTCACAAATGAATATTATTGGAATTTTACTTTGATATTGAATGTTGATATTGTTACCTACATTTTTAAAGGTGTAATAATTGGAAAAGATGAACAAATATTCTGTATTTTCTGGATAGAGAGTACTTTCTTTTAAAAAGTATATGTGGATTCATTAAAGTTGTTGCTCTCATTTCCTTAAGAAATTAAACATTTTTATTAACATCTTTGGAAACCACTTAATACATATAAGTATAAATTTTTTATTATATCAGATGGATTTAATGTAATTTTTAACTTTTAGGATGTTATATTAGGTTCCATATTGAAAAATAGCAGTACATGTTTATGAAGCATTTAATTTATTAACTTTATAGTACTTAATTTGAATACTATATACATGTCAACTCTTAAGTTCTTTTTTACCCCAAGGGGATTTAGTGTTAAAATCTAGTTACTGCTGACTGTGTTCTACGTTGGTGGGTTCATAGAAGAAAAGCACTAAGTTTGTAATCTGTCTTCCAGGAGTCAGCTGAAACTAAGAGGAAGTTAAAAAAAAAATCAGTTGTCTACATAAAAGCTTTAACCAGAACTGAACAAATTACATTTCTATGCTATTTTTTTATTTTCTGAAAAAATAAAATTTCCTAACATAACAATAGAGATAATAATGGTTATAATACACTGTGTGTCATTATTACCCAAGTAGCTACTCAGAGGCCATGCAATTTATAAACCATGTGATTCTCTCTTACAGAGAAGAAACAGATAATAGCACAAAACTTTCTTTTCAAAGAACTAAGAAAAATTAGTATTATAAGTGAAACAAACTAACATATATAATTATATTCTACAGTGTAGTTTTTGACTATTCAACAAAATCATTTTGGGTGTGATTAGGTAAATATAAGGTATCAAAAGGCCTAAGTTAGAGGGCAAGATATTTTTCTGTATGTAAAATGTCAAGTGCTTTCATAGTTAGGTAAATATTTTAAAGTTCTGTGGCCTTAATGCCCATAAATATTATTTAAAGTGTTAATTTTATTTGAAGAATGTGTACATATGTTGAGTGAAGATTTAAAAAAACTGTTTTAAAAAGTGTGGTCATTTATCTCCTGATTCAAGGCATACTCCACTGTGAATTTCTTTAATAATATTTTAGCTGTTTTGAAATTTATTTTGTGACTTCAGTGGGTGTTTTATTTTAATTTCATATTAATATTTTGTAGTAATGGCTATCTACATAATAATGTTATGTTGTATTTTGTAAGTATTGTATATACTTTGCCATCAGAATTATCTTTCAAAATACAGGTTTAACTAAGTCACATGCCCAGTTTTAAAAATGCCTCATGACTTTTCATTGTCTACAGCATAAAGTTCATACCCTTGACCATTTCATTCAAAGACTTTCATAACCTACTTCTAGCCTTTTCTGTTTTGATTTAAAAAAGCATTTTAGGACTTATGGATTTCTGCCTTCCTGGTTCCGTCCTTAGTTCTGGCGTTCTTAGTGCTGCTTACTGTTATTGAACTTGTTTTTTCTTTTGCTTAAACTATTTCTATTGGTTGAAATCACTTTAAGGAACAAGTAAGATTAAGGAGTCTTTGGACAGTTAACTGATACTCAAATTAATATACTGTATAAGCTGAGACTACAACTTCATTATAATAGAGTTGGCCATATTTAAGAATAAAAGTTGAGAAATCATATGAAGCAATGGTGGTGTGTAATAGAACATTTTAATTATATTACACGAGACAGTAACATTTCTGTAATTTATGTTTCCATACACTGAGTGAAAGGCAACCATAAGTAAAACTGAAGTTTGTTTTCATCGTTATCTGATGCTGTGTTTCTCAGTAGTGGGCTCTTTTCTCATCTTCTTCCTCCTTTCCTTTTTAATGATCAGGTCAGTCATTTTTAGTCGCACACCTTTTTGCCCTTCTGTACCCCATCCAAAGCAGGAAGAATCTATACTTTGCTGAAAAGCTTACTTTAGTATCAATGTTTGTATCCAGGATATTGGAGAGATTTAGCGTTTAATGAAAATTCTCTCATTACATTGAAAGTAAAGAAGTTGCACTTCAGAGAAATAAAGTAGGGCTCAGAGTTATGCTGTGAGTTACTGTGAAAACTTTAAGGCCAAACCCTAGGTCCTGATTTCTGGTCCACCTACTTTCCATAAAGTGCGTATGTACCTGTAGTTACAGTTTTCCCAGTGTCTTCGATTACATAATAGAAGGAGGTCTCCTTGGTTAGGTAGGTGTGTTTGTGGAGGGCCATGGAGGAAAGAGGAGTGTTAGGAGGGACTCCTGAAATCATATAGTTCATAGTAATGGCTTTAACGATAAACTTGATATCTGATATGGTTATTTTGGGGTGTCTTATCAGGATGCAGCTGGTCTCGAACTTAAGAGCCTTTAGGGACCAGGCACATAGCATATGTATATGTTGAGGAAGAAGGGAGTACTGGGAGGGATGTGAACTCCTTTGCCTAAAGGCATTCCATCCACACAAAACGAACAAGTGTGTTAGCCAAACAAAACTTTAGAAGTGGGTTTTGTCTGTGGGTCTTTCTCAACCGTTTATAACACTGGGATGGTGTTCATCTTGTTACAAACTGATTCATGCTTTTCTTTTTTTTGGTACTGGGGATTGAACTCACGACCTTGCACTTGCCAGGTGGGTGTTTATGACGCTGAGCTAAATTCACAACCCCAATCCACGCTTATTTAGGTGGTTTTTAGATGCCTGTTCTTAGAACTTGGAGCAGAAGAATGTATCTCTTATTTTTTTTAATTTTTTTTTGATAAGAAATGTCACACATAGAAGACTGTACGTATGTATATTTTTATATGGCTTAAGTAAAAAATGGAAAAAAGTCACCTACTTACTACTTATTTTCTTCTTCCCGTACCTTCTGCATCCTTTTCTGCCTCAGAAGTTTCAGCTGTCTTCTGAGATTTTCCCGTTTGTTCCTTTGCTTGGCTTTATAATTACAAACCCTTATGAATATATCCCTAAATAATATTATTACCGTTGTCTTTTGAACTTCCGATAAATAGAGTCATACTGTATGCTGTTTTTTCCTGTTTTTTCCTTTGACAGGTTCTGAGATTCATCCATGTTGATGTAAGTAGCTGCAGTTCATTTTTTCAATCCCTCTCACTGTTTATGGAGCCTTGAGTGGTTTCCAGTTTTTTGGTTTTTTTTTTTTTGCTATTATATATAATGTTTCTGTGAAAACTCTTGTCTCCAGGTGCATATATGTGTGTGTAATGTAGAATTGAGGGTTTGCAAGGTGTGCTTATAGTCAATGCAACTCCTGTATGTAGAGCAGATAGAGTAGCAGCATCCAAAAAAAGTCCATGTTCTAATCCCTTAAATTTGTATGCTACCTCACATAGCAAAATGAATTTTGCAGATATTATTAAGGATTTTGAGATGAGATTACCTTGGATTATCTGAGTGGGTTCAATGTAGTTTTGTTTTGTTTTGTTTTTTTGTACAGGGACTTACTATGTTGTTCAGGCTCGATTTGTACTCACTATATAGCCCAGTCTTGAACTTGTGGCAATTCTCTTGCCTCAGCCTCCTGAGTGCTGGGATTATAGGCGTGTGCCACCACATGAGTGGGTCCAGTGTAATCGCAAAGGTCTATGAAAGGTGGAGGAGAGAGGCAAAAGAGTGCAGAAAGGAGAGTCAGCTGTGTAAGTAAGCCAGTATGGTGGCACACACCTGTAATCCCAGCAGTCTTGTGTGGTGGGTGAGGCAGGATGATCATTGATTTGAATCTTGGCTGGGCAAGTTACTGTGTCTCAAAATAAAAAATGGCTGGGGATGTAGCTCAGTGGAAGACTCGGTTCAATCCCCAGTACTGCGAAAACAACCAACCGACCAACCAATCGTCTATCAGATGCATGATTTGTAAATCTTTTCGTCCATTCTGTGGGTTGCCTTTCACTCTATGGATAGTGTTTTTGGAAATATAAAAATTTTAAATTTATTTTTCTTTTGTTGCCTGTGGTTTGGGTCATATTAAAGAAGTCATTGCCAAATTTAGTGTTATGAAGCTTTCTTTCTATGTTTTATTCTAGGAGTTTCGTGAAAGTTTTAGCTTCGATATTTGAGTTTGATTTCCTTTGAGTTAATTTTTGTGTGTGTTATAAAGAAATAATACAAATTTATTCTTTTGCTTGTGGGTATTCAGGTTTCCTAAGACCATTTGTTGAAAAAACTGTCCTTTGCCTATTCAGCAGTGTTGGCTCTTATTGAACATTAGTTGGATATATAAATGTATTATGTATTCATATATATGAGTTTATTTCTGGGCATTTTGTTCTACTGCATTGATCTATATGTCTATTTTATGTTGGTATCACACTGTTGTGATTATGGCCTTGTAATACCTTTTGCGATCAGGAAACTTACGAGCTCAAACTTTGTTCTTTTTCAAGATTGCTTTGGCTGTTTGAGGGTCCCTTGAAATTCCATATGAAATTTAGGATGAATTTTTCTATTTCTTCAAAAGACACCATTTGGTTTATTTATTTATTTTTAAGCCTGGGACCTTGTTTATTCTAGGCAAGTGCCTTACCATTGACTCTAGTCCCTGGGTTTCTTTTTATTGTGATACAAAATACATAACCAAAGTTTGGCGTCCTGACCAATTTTAAATGAACAGTTAAGTTGTGTTAAGAATCTCCACATTGTGAACCAGATCTCCAGATCTTATTCTGTTTTTCATGTTTTTGTTGGTTTTTTTTTTCTTTTTTGGTACCAGGGATTAAACTCATGACTTCACGCTTGTCAGGCAGGCACTTATATGGCTGAGCTAAATTCCTGGCCCTTCCAGATCTTATTATGGTTTTGGGACTGGAGCTCTAAACCAGTGGTAGTGAACCTATGGGATGTGTGCCACAGTGACCGTTTGTTATCATTGAAATCTCTAGAAGATTCGCCATTGTTGCTCCAAATCCATTAAACAACAAATTCTTTTTCCTTTCTTCAAGCCCTTAGTAACCACTGTTCTACTTTGTTTCTATGAGTTTGACTACTTTACATACCTCTTACAGGTAGTATTATACAGTACTAATCTTTTTGTGACTGGCATATTTCACTTGGTGCAATCATTGGAATTTTGATAGGCATTACATTAAATCTATAGATTGCTTTGAGTACATTGGCATCTTAATAAGTTGTCAAATCAATAAGCATGGAATATCTTTCCATTTGTGTCTTAATTTCTTACAGCAACATATTGTAGTTTTCAGTGTATAAGTTTTTCACTTCATTATTTTGTTCTTTTTGTTGCTATTGTAAATGGAACTTTTCTTAATTTTGTTTTGAACCGTTCATTGTTGGAATACAGAATGCAGCTGACTTATAGCATCTGATATCCTGCAGCTTTGCTGTATTTGTTTATTCTAGTAGCTTTGTGAAATGTTCAGTCTTCAGTTAGTTTTTGGTCTATAATAATACTGCAAATGTAGACTAAAAAAACTTAAGCAAAATTACTTCTCTAGAAAGGAAGTGAGCTAAAGCTGTCTCAGAGAAGCAAAAAGTGAGAGAGTTTTATGATCAAAAGTACATACTCAGGCAGAAGAACTGAGACCAAGAAAGAATGCTAATGATAAATATATAGGCAAAATTAAAACAACATCGATGATGTAAAACATTAATACTGTGAACAAAATACCAAATACCAGAACATGACATTTACATTAGATGGAAAATGAGAACAGTGTGCCTAAAAAAAGCCTATTTCAAGAGGAAGATTAAGCGTCTGACTTCCAAGTGTGTTGTATTTAGACAGCTTTTTCATATTTAGGCAGCTGCTGAAAGAATAGCTATTGAATGGTAACTTTCAAATAAGTAAAGGGGAAAAAATAAGATATTAAGGAAGAACAAAAAATATAGTGCTATCAGTTTATCTGTATCTGTATATATACATACAGTTCACCCACAATAGAAAGCATTTCTTGTGTGTGCTATTTCATTCATGCCTTTAGTTCACTCCCGTCACATTAATATGCAGTAATTCCCACTTATCTGCAGTTTTGCCTTTCATGGTTTCAGTTACTGGTGTTCAGCCACGTTACAAAAATAACAAATGGAAAATTCATAAGTTTTAAATTGCATACTGTGCTAAAACTTTGTGCCATCCTACTGTGTTCCACCAGGATATGAATCATCCCTTTATTCAGTGTATCTGTGTTATATATACTAGCCTTCCATTAGCTACAAGTACTGAGTAGCTATCTTGTCTATCAAATTGACTGACTTGGTGTCCTAGTGCTTGTGTTCAAGTAACCCTTATATGGTGTCACAGTGCCTATGTCATTCACTTCATCTGTTCATGTAAACAGTATCATACCGTAAGAACATTGAGTACAGTACAATAAGATAACTTAGAGCTCACGTTCACATAACTTTTATCATAGTATATTATTATAATCATTCTATTTTGTTATTAGTTATTTTTGAGAAATCTTTTAGTGTGCCAAATTATGAATTAAACTTTATCCTAGATATGTATAGAAAAAAACAGTATATGTTACAATCAAAACAGTATGTGTTAAAAACAGTATATTATATTTAGTACTATGTATTGTTTTGGGCATTCACTGGGGTCTTGTAATGTTTCCCTTGTGGGTTAGGGGGGACTGCTGTATTGTATTTTACTTACACTATCATAATTACTCTCACAATTATTAATTCACATATTCGAACATTGGCTTATGCTAGGTGTTGTGGGAGAAATAAAAAGGTGGACAAGACATAGTTTTATCCTAATGGAGTTTATTTCTAGTTGAGAAGATTGAAATGTTGATTTCACCTTGATACCTAAATGGGACATAAGTTCCTTGAGATAAAGATAAAACATTTGTAGTTAGAATTTTTCATATATATTTTGGAGTTCATCATGGCTATTACATTTATTTTTATTGCCATTTTCAGATTTCCGTGTCAACCTTGAGTGAATGAAAAAAACTGTGGGTAGAGATTTCCTCTCATTGGTATTGTTAGTAGTAATGGACAGTTTTGCATGACAGCGAAACCAGTCCGCTTATGTTTGAATGGCATGTCTTATAGGATTTGTGGTAAGTTGTTTAACTTCTCTGTACCTCAGTATTCACCTGTGTGAATTGAGGGTAATAACAGTATCTGTCTCATTAATGTGAGATGAATGTAATAATGAGATAACATTGTGAAGATGACTTAAAAATCTGTAAGCTTTTGGAGCAGTGTCTGACACCTGACAGCTCTCAACGACAGGTTAGTAGTGGTAGTAGTTGTTGCTAGTAGTAGCAGTGGAAATTTTCATCTTTGAATTACTTGGTAGCTTATGCAGAATTACAATTAGTAGTAAAATTTTTTTCGTAGCCATAGTTCTCACATAGTTGCATGTAATATAATTTTAAAACTGAGCCTAGATCTTTTCTCCCTCTCTTCTTCCCTCCCTTCCTTTCCTCTCAAGACAAAATTGAGTCACTTCCTTGTTTGTTGCACTTAGCATTCTGTGTTGTATTTGTGTTGGCAGCTCACTGTTGCCTCTGTATTTTATGTTCATGAAATGCAGGGACGTTATTTTATTTACTTTTTATCTCTGGTGCTTGGGTTATACCAAGTAGTATAATGAATTGAATTGTAACTGTTACTCTCACTATTATTTTGTATGACGTTTTCTCCCTACTTACCATATAATAGTTATAATTCCATCATTGAAAATGACTCGAGGAAGAGCATGCATAAGGAATAACTTCTTGAAATCATGAAATCGAGCAACAGTTGTCTCTGGCAGGGGACGGTTCTTTTAGCCAAATGCCTGACTTTATAGTTGAAGCGTAGAAGAGTAGTGAAAGTTAAGAGAATGGAGAACTTTCGTAGAACACTGTGGGAAGGAGTTGCCTCTTTAAAAATAAGGAAGAAGCAGATAATAATGACTTGAGGTGAGACCATAATGATGCAGTAGTATTATAAACAATTTCAATGTTACGTTTTCAGTTATAACTTACAGAAAAGCTTAAGAATTGGTACAAAATTCCTAGGTGTTTAGTTCTCAATTAACAAGTTATGATAGAACATTTTCAGTGCTTAAATTGCAGTTTTCATTTCTAGGGAGAAATTTGCATTCTTGATATAAATTTATTAATTTTTATAGTGCAACCAAGGAAGATGATAATTATTAAATTATTAGTCATAATTATGTAGCAGACACTAGAAATGTGATTATTTTAAATTAAATATATTTTTGTTAGATAACTGACAAAAAGTGATATTTACAAATAATACCTTTTTAGTTTAAAAGATTTTTGCTGTGACTCTTTTTCAAATGTTTGCCCCTTTTTCTGCTTACTGAACAGGTTTTGATGACAATAATTTATTTTCCTGACAAGTAAGAGTTGTGCACTGTCTTACTGTGCCCATGCTATAGATACTTAAGTGCTTTTGAAAAAGACTTCACATATAGTACTGAATGATGGATCTTAGATTTTTACCTGTTGTTGAATATGTAGTTATTTTGTTTGTTTTGTGCTGTAAGCTATTATTTCTTACCGTTATCAATCTTTAACAGACCTCCCCTTTCTCAGTTTGTTACTGATTATCAACAGAGGGTCAGGAAAGTAGTTAAGCAAGCTAATTGGAAATGGCTGTAAAAATAAGGGGGAAAAAAAAAAGGCCTGAAAGTCTTTCTTATGGATACAGTGTATGAACTTTGCAACATCTATTTTGACTGTGCAGAGACCTCTTTTCTTAGTATTGGGGAAAAAAAATAAAACTAGAATAAATGAGGTTATTAGCCTTATTGTTTTAACACAGCAGTTAAAATAGGTTTTTTTCTTTTCTTTCTTAGTAAGGTACACCATACACACTGCAAAGTGAAGAAATTGTTCAGTGAACTTTTACATTTGTATGCACCTATGTAATTACCACGTAGATAAAAATACAGAACATTCCCAGAACCCTAAGTGGCTCCCTCATGTTCTTTCCCAGTCGGCTCTCTATACCTGGAAATGTCCATGATTCTCTCCTCTGTTCTAATTATTCTTACCCTAATCAGTTTTGCCTATTTTTGAACCTCTTACAGAAACAGAAATTTGATTTTCTTGTGTCAGGAAGCATTATTACTCTTTTTTTGTTTTTGTTATTTTTTTTTTCCATTTACTTTTGAAACATTCCTTTAATGTCTACCCTGAGCAAGAAATTAATGATTTTGGAGATTCAGAGATGAATAAAAAATATCTTGCCGTCAAGTAACTTGGGGTCTAGAACAAGAAAATAGGGCCATAAGGGACATTATAAACAAAATACAGAAAAGGTTTAGGGAAAGAGCGGCACTGTGTCAGTGAAGGCCCTGGCAGAAAATAGATAACACACTGAAGTGGGAAAGGATGACTTATAAAAGAGTGTGATATCTGGTGAGCAAATAGGACAGAATAGGGAGCCGTTATTAAGACTCAGAATGACTGTATACAGAGGTTCATATCACAGAAGGTGTGGCCTGTAGCAGAAAGTTGTTAACCAGAGGTGATTTTACTTGAGAGCTGGGAAAGTAAATACCTTAGGCTTATTCCTCTCTTTTAGTTTTTCAACCTCTTGCCTTTTTGTCTTCCCCTGGCTAAATCCAACCAGGAGACAGAGAGCAGGGCGGGCTATTGACAAAAGCAAAGTGTCTTGGGGTACAAAACTACAGAGAAAAGTAGAGAACGGATCTTGAGGGGCAGATAAAATATCCACAACACTGTTGGATTTTTAAAGACACAAAAGATACCATTCTCTGCAGCAGTGGAAGAAGAGCTTTTTAGGAAGAGTATTGAAATATAGAATATATTCAAAAAATGGAAAGTTTGGATAGTATGGATTGTATGCTATACAATAAGGAATACTATAAAAGGCCATAAAAATGAAAAGATAAATTGGCATTTACAGTGAGAGGCTACTTTTACATTATTCTATTATTCTATGATGGTGTTTATAAATGGAATCAGTCTCGCCTTCCATCATTAGGGGACGATAATGGATCCACATCTGTACCTTCGCTTCGCTATCTGAGTGATTTACACATGGCGACCTACTACAAGTGTACAAAAACCAACAGTCATTAGAGAGAAAGGCTTTCAGTTAAGAATGTAAGTTTTGCAGTTGGGCCACCAGCATTGGAACTTTGGCTCCAGCACTTTCCATCTTGATGATGGTAGGCAAATTACTGAATACAGACCTTAGTTTTCTCATTTATACGATAGGCATAGTGATGATAACTTTATTATGTGGTTGTGAGGATTAAATGAGGGATCCATGTAAAGTATTTCGCATAGACCTAGAAAGTATCGTCAGTGAGTGTTACTCAGTTTGATTATATTTACGACAATATTATGTGTTTAAAACATGAAACAGATTAAACTTCCTCTTTTCATGAGAACCAGTAATTCTAAAAGTAGGACTAATGTGTACAGGACTAAGAGGCACACAGATTTGGGAATCTGAGAAAATCTTTTCATCATTTAGAGTTGTTTAAGTAAGAATAGATTAACTTTGGAGATCAGGATTTGCATACCAAAGGAAGTATGAGGGGGGCACCAAGATGTTTTAAAGTGTATTCATGCATTAAATTGACAAAAATTAGGTACAATCTTCAGGATACTTTCCACTATAATAGTGTTACTTTTTTGTCTTCCAAATCTGTGAAAATCTGGGTAGAATGAAATGTGCTTGATTTCATTTCCCTCTCATTTTTACCTTTTGCAAATTCTATTTCTAACCTCCCAATAATAGAGTTTAAATGTCATCATTAATTTTTTAACAAATATACCAGGCTTTATTCTACTTAGTGTGCTTTTTTAGTGTGAACAAGGCGCTTAAGTTCCTGCCCTAACAGGGCTTTGAAAATTCTAGCAGGAGGGAATAGAAAATAAAAACACAGTAAAATGACTGTGTAAAGTAGCTAAGTATTGTGATACATGCAGTTAGGTAGTTACATATTGTGATGCCTGAAGAAAATAAAATAGAACAGTGGAATAAAGGAGTACTAGGGCCTAGAGTTGTGGAGGCAGAGGAAATACTTTAGGTACAGCTGTCAGTGAAAACCTTTCTGAAGAGGTGCAGTTTTATCTGGCACATGAATGTTGAGAAGGAGCTGGTGATGGTGGGGAAAGCATCTTCTAGGCAGAACTAGCAAAGGCAGAGGCTCTGTGGTGGGAAGGAAATTCGTGTTAAGAAAGAAAACTGAGTAGCTGGAGAGTGGTAGGAGAGGTAAAAAGAGCATGGATCGCATGAGGCTTTGTAGACCTTGGTAATGTTTGCATTTTATTCTGATTGCATTCTAATGAGAAATCGTAAGACAATTTTATGATATAACTTGTATTTTTAAAAGATTATTCTGGCAAGTTCATGGACTATTGGGAGTAGCTAAAGTGGAAGAAGGAAAATAAGAGTTTGTTATAGTTGTCCAAGTGAGAGATAAAGGTCTGTTCAAGTAAGAGATAGTTTGAACTGTCTCAGGTGACTTTTCTGCACTATGCCCCCTCTTCTACTTATTAATCTCTATATACAGTGACCTTTTAAAAATAGTTGATACTGTTTAACACATACTATTATTAAAACACCTTGACATCTTTTTTTTTTTTAATTTTTTGTCTTTGAGGCAGAGTTTTACTATGTAGTTCAAGTTGGCCTTGAGCTCACTTTATAGTCCAGGCTGACTCTGAACTCCCAGCGATCCCCCTGTCTCAGTCTCCTGAGTGCTGGGATTACAGGCATGTGCCACCTTACCTAGCCTCCCTTGACGTCATTTTAAAATTAGGTGAATGGTTGCCTTCCTTTTTGGATTTTGAATTTCTTAAGCACAGGGACAATTGCTTATCCCTCTTCTGCATTTCTTACTCTGAACATGATAGGCTATTAATATAAAGTTTTTAATTTTGCATTTTATAAATCCCCATTTATGCATTCATGGAAGTTACTTTTATCTGAACTCAGGACTTCTTATAGCTATTATAAATGGGACAAACCAATTATATAAGTATGATAATATAAGGTAGATTTGAGGTGCAATAAAAACACTTCTCCATACTTTACACACTGTCAATGTCTAGTTAAGGAAAACATACTAAGAAGAGTTGTAGAAACCTATAGTTTCTTTTTGTTAGAGGCAAAACAAATTTGATGTAGGAAAACAAAACCAAACACTAGTTTTGTGACTTATTGTCATAAATTGGTAAGACAAGACCCACAGATATACTGGCTCAAATAAGATTGAAGTTTATTTCTTACGTAACAATAGGTCCCACATTTAGGCTGGTGGATCTTTCATGGATTCCTTTTCTTCAGATGCTTTATCATCTCTTTGTGTCTGGAAACAGAAACAAAGAAAATAATATCAATGATTAGTACAATTTAGTTAGGCACCAGAATTAATTTGATAATATTGAAACAGTGGGCCACTTTTTTTTCTTTTTTGGTACCGGGGATGAACTCACAGCCTTATGCCTGCCAGGCAGGTTCTTATGCTGTTGAGCTAAATCCCTGGCCCACAGTGGTCCATTTTTAAAATGTAGAAGGAAGACTTTATTCCTTGAAATATTTGAGACATCATTCTCAATTTTAAGTGAAAGGAAAACATCTAGCCTTTTTTCATCACTCAGGGAAACTTAAAAAAGAAAGGTAAAGATTGAATTTCATTATACTTATTTGAAGTTGTAAAAAGTACATTAACATATATTTAATTTAAAAACATATCAGATTGTTAACCGAAAGTATTGTTTTATTAAAATAAATACCTCAAATACAAGTTTGTTATGTTAGCTCTATTGGTTCCTTTGGTGGCTAGATGCTTTTGTTAAATTTGACCAAAATATCTTCCAAATGTTATTTTACTTATAGATATGAGAATGAATAAATCAAACACTTTTCACAGAAGTTAAGTCATTTAAGGTGCTTATTACTAAAATGAAATTCTAATTTGTGAAGAATATTGTCAAATGGTGAAGATACAAAACTTTATAATTAGAAAAATTACTAATTTGTGACTTCCTAAATGTTTATTTAAATAATAAATTTATGGAAAATTTGTAACAAGATATATTGAATTGATTTGAATTATTCGAATCTTGAAATACAATGTGGAAATTTTGTTCTGAAATACATAAAGACTGAAAAATATCTGAATGATTGAAAGCCAGTGGAAATATGAAGCAGTGTTGCCGAATGCTAGGAAAACATGGCATTGTGCTCATTTCATAGCAAGCATTAAACTTCTGAAGATTATCCTGGAAATTTGATTGATTTTGCTGTCACTCATGGGTATTTCAAACCCACTTGATATATCATAATAGGGCTGTATCAAGAGTAGATAGAAGTTCCTAGAGGAACTTTTTCAGCTTGACCCATAATTTGAAGTATGATACATGCAAGGAACTGTGAAAAATAGTTCAGGAGTTGCTAATGTTTCTGTTTGAATTTACATGATTAGCAGATTTCTTTTGTTTCTTCTCTCACAGATCAGGTGGCTAACATATAATTCAATTTATTACTATCTAATTGATTAGCATATAGCATTAATTCTAAAGGTTAAATGGGTGCTAATTGGAACTACTGTTAGGGATTTACTCAGATCACATAATATGCTTTTTTGGAAAAAATATGTGTTTTAGAATTATATATATTCTAATTTATATTACAGTTAAAATATATTGTGAATAACAAAAATAGTGTTTTCTAAATCTACATTTAGAACTTTGTATCCATGCTAGTAACTTGAAATATGTATTTTCACTTCATTTTATTGAAATTGTGTTACAGTGATGTTTTGTGTAAAGAAATTAAAAATTTGTTTCATTTTTTACCATAGGGAAAACACGGGTGTTTTTGAGAATTTAGAGATTTGAATTTGCATGATTTTTCAAATAACAAACAATCTGCCAATCTTTTGTTAACTGTGGAATTTTCAGAATATCGAAGAGTTGCATGTTTTTAAGCTTAGAGAAAAGTGTACACTGAATCCTAGCAACTGGAAGCAAATGGACCTACGTCAGTGTCTGTGTATCAGTGGTAACACTTATGTCAGCAGTCGGTCCTATTTGCTTGGGAACCCTTGTTTAGTGGTGTGTTTACAATGAGGTCTTTCAGTGGAGCAGGGCTACTTGACTGAATGTGTACTCTATATTGTTTTAGGACATTCTGTCTACAAAGATACGTATACAGGCATCGTTATTGTTGTTATTGACATTTAGTCTTATTTATATTCTTTCTCAAAAGCGTTTTACTTTTGTTAACCAGCAGTAATATTGGGTTTGTGTTTCTAATTCTGGTGTCATTCTGTAGGGCTCTGAATGTGATTCCAGATAAGTTACTGAATTAAATCTACATGACTGATAAGCCACATGATTTCTTTTGGAGAGAAGTTCAAGCTATTAGAGGTGCAGTAATCTGACTTTGTCTTAAGACTTATAATTTAATTGTGCTTTCCTTTTCTGAATAGTTACTATCAAAATTAATCAGTTTAGAGTATCATTGGGCACTAAAATTGAAGTTCATTTATTTCAAATAGGATGGGGTTTTTCTGTTTTATTTCTGTGATTCTTATCTGCTGGAAAATACCAGTAGACAGAAATGGCAGGTTTGGAGTTTGAAAAGAGAGAACGAGGCCAGAAATATATTTTAGAAATTACTCAGTGTGTTTTTTATATGCCTCTGACTAATTAGTCCTTGAAATTGATGCAGACTGCAAGACTGGCATCTCTTCTGTCTGTGCTGTTGATAATTTATTTACTAGATTCTAGAGGGAGGATTATTTACTTAGAAGTTCTTCATTGAAGTTTGGGAGGGAATGAAATTGAAAAAAGTATAGATAGGATTTTAAAAAATCAAGGACAGAATAATTTAAGGAAATACCTTAATTCTGTAGGTTTTTAGGAGAAGGTAAAGAGTGTGTGAAATAGTTACATTTAGTGGTTGGTCTGACAAAGAAGAGCAAGTGAAGACAACAGAGGATAAGCAGCATGATGTGGGAGCTTTTACCATGAAGAAATTAAATTGAAACTCCAGGATCTCTCACTTTCAAAAATTCCCTCCAAGGCTTTGGGAGAAGGTGTTCATGTGGTCAGCTGTGTCTGTGAAACTTCCAACAGTGACTTCTTTCCATTCTTGACTTCATAAGACATTGAAATAGCTGTAGGCAGTTTTGGGATTCAGATAAGGAAATTGGATTTGTGTTCATTTTTACTTTGGAATAATTACATAGTTCATGTTACTTATGGTGCTTTTCAGTTTACAACAGGGTTATGTTTTGATAAACCCGGTGTAAATTGAAAATACTATAAATTGAAAATGAATTTAATATACTGAACCTACCAAACATCATAGCTTAGCCTGGCCTTCATTTAATGTGCTTTGAACAGTTAGATTAGCCTACAGTTAGGCAAAACCATTTAATATAAAGCCTATTTTATAATGAAGTGTTGAGCATCACATGTAATTCTAAATCACTAAAGTGGGAAACAACATGACTATATGGGTACCAGAGACACAGATGGGCATTTCATAGACATGATAGAATACAAAAACATACAACCCTGTATCCCCCAAAAGTGCGGTAACATTGTGCAGTGTTTCTGATCTTTTGGCTAATTGGGAGCTGAGGCTTACTGCCTCCCTGAACTTTGAGAGTATGTCTTATACTTTGCTTGCTTGGAAAAAAAAAATCAAAATTCAGGATTTGAAGTACAGTTTTTATTGAATTAGTTATCACTTTCAACCATTGTAAAGTTGAAAAATTTAAGTTGAACCATTGTAAATTGGGGATTTTCTGTATGGTTAAGGTTTTGCTAGCTGGTTTTATAGGAATGACATCTGGGAACACTCTTGCCATCCACTGTGCTGAGTCACGTGCAGTTATAACATGATGCGAAGCCAGAGAGAGGGTGACTGTGTGTGTCCTACACTGCCTGACGCTGGAAGTATGTGGCAGGGTAAGAGAAAATCTGAAATACGCAGAGCCAAGGATAGTCTGGGAAAAAAGTCTTCTCAATGTGATACCTTACAAATGAAAAGAAACAACAGACATATCTCTAAATTTGACAATATAGTTTTATATGATATTATCAGTAACAGTTTGTGAACCTAAAAGAATACTTATAAAATATAACTGAATACTAAAAAGTTGAAGTCTGAATTATCTTTTGAAAAATTTTAAATCTTTGTAGAAAGTCTTTATATTCTTTAAAAATGTATATAATAGAAATGTACAAAACTATTCTAGAACTGTGTCATGGAATGTATTGATAAAATATTGTTATTTTTCTGGATCTTTACAGTGCTATGACTTTTTTTTCTCATTCTAGATAGGTATTTGCCTTTGTACCTAATTTTATTTTTGTAATTTTGCTTATCTCTCCACAACCCCCAAAGTAGGCCCTCTAAATTGTATTAAAGTTTAGGCTCAACAAACCTTGGGAAGTGTTAGGGTTTTCTGGCACAATAGAGAAGCAAAAGGAAAGAGAAAGGAGCCTTGATTGAGGATGTGGAGAGGAGTGCACAACTCGTGGAGTTGGGCATTCTCTGCCGGATACAGAGGAGGCTGAGGGTTATGTGACCTCTGACTGGAAGTGGTGCTTGGGCGGGCATTGATGACACGTGAGGAACTGATGGGAATTCTCTCCACCACTCACGGGAAAGGAAACACAAGTTGTAATCAGGGCTAAAGGGGAAGGAGGAGGAAGTGGTCTTCAGGGTCGTTTTGCTTTGGCTTTCTGCCATGTTAGACCACCACCACGATGTCCAGTAATTTTTACTAAGTCAGAAACCTTTCAGGAAACATAGAATCACAGAAGTTAGGGAAAGACAATTTATAGATAGATGATGCGTTGTGTTTTAAATGATGAAAAAAAATGATGCATTAAAGTAGTTTAGGAAGACAGTTGGATTTCGTGATTAGGAATTACTGAAGCCCTTTAGATTAAGGTCATGCAGTTCTTTAAGGAAGCAGAAATAAAGTCCAAGAGCAATAGTTGTGGGGGAAAGCAAAGTTCAAAGTTTTCTTTGTGTGTGCAGGTTTCAAAGATAGGTAGATGAATATCCAAATAAATTAAAGGGAAAAAATATGAATAATACAGAAAGAAAATTAAAGATAGTAACAAGTGAGATTAAAGCAGACCAGAGATAGTACCCTGATAAAGTGGGATTATGATATGAGTTTAAAAAAAAAAAAGAAGACAGGAGTATACTAAACAATGGAATTGCTGAATTTGTTGACACACCCATGTAATCCCAGTACTCGAATCTGAGGCAGGAGGATCACTGCAAATTTGAGGCCAGCCTGGACTACATAGTGAGTTTGAGGACAGCCTGAACTGCCTAGCAAGACCCTGTCTCAAAAAACAAAACAACAAAACAAAAGCATTTGGTGAAGGTGATTTAGTTATCATGGTATGAGTACAGTACTAATGCTGAATGCAATAATTGTTTCATTATATCCTCAAGCAAATCATCCTAAAAAGATAGCATATTTTAAGGTTAGGTGGCTCTAATACAGTTTAAAATATTTGCATTTGAATAAATTTTCATTTTGATGGTTAGAATGAGGTATTTGTTTCATGACATAAATGGAAGAAAATTATGGACGCTATTTTAACATATTAAACTCCTTGTTCCAAATTTTTCTTTGACTATGTAAGTTGCCTCAAATCAATTTAAAGGTATACATAGTTCACATGCCTTGTACAGTTAAGGGTATCGGTAAAATACATAAAATAAGAGTATTTTCTCTTAGTTTTATAGATGATAAGGAAAAGAATATAGAACTGACCATCAGTTAGAGGATTTATTATTACTTTTTCTATTCCATTCATTAGTATTTTTTGAATATTCACTGCATGCCATGCATGGATCTAGGTCCTGAGGAAAGAACAGTGTATGACATGGACTGTCTTTGTGGAACTTACATTCTGGTGGAAGAGATAGCAAAAAAGCAGTTAACATATAAGTATAAATTATCAGACCAGATAGTAAACTGTGTTATAAAGAAAAATAAGGGGAAAGATGATAGAGAGTTGTGGAAGATGATATTTCAGATAGATTGATAAGGTAAGCCAGGAAGGACATTTAAATATTGCTTTGTGTCAGTATATTTGGAAAACTATTTTATGAAACCAAAATATGTTTACTAAGATAAAATAATTTTAGTAGCAGCATCTATCTACCTCCTTTTTCTTATCTCTAAAACTACTAGTAATAATGACATCTGCCCCATAGATTTTTTGCATGGCTTAG